>MU227090.1:49033-62726 GCA_018584345.1 Thuja plicata | reverse complement strand
CAACTTTGATTGGTACTTTCTCTCTTGAGATTGGTGGTCATTGTTTTTTATTTACCTTGGGTGAGGTGATTTCAAATTAGTGGGTGAATTAATCTTGTTTTCTATGTTTGGGTGAGGTGAAGAGGCTAGAGGTTTATGCTCTTTTCCCTTTTGGGAGAATCAAAAAATTGGAACCCATGAATCCAAACCAAGTCCCCATGTGGTTCATATTGTGAGTCTTCCTTGTTAGAGAGGGTTAACCGTAGTGGGCATTCCCTTTATTGGGTAAACCATGTGGACGGAACCTCAAGTGGTAATAGCCATTTTCACCATGGTAGCAACAACTTCTATATAAATGTCCTTGTGGAAGAAATCTCCACGGGTGTAGTTTCTTGTGGGTTGTTAGATCTCCTCAACAGCTCCTAATTGATTAAATTCTCAGACTGTGTCAAAACCTCAGTGCGCTGGGATTGGAT
Source organism: Thuja plicata (assembly GCA_018584345.1). Lineage (NCBI taxonomy): Eukaryota > Viridiplantae > Streptophyta > Pinopsida > Cupressales > Cupressaceae > Thuja > Thuja plicata. Next base: position 62,271 of record MU227090.1, on the reverse strand, counting down.
TTCACCCACTTGAGATTGCAAAAGTTGCAGAGTCAAGCCATTACTAAGAACCATAGTGCAAACAATATTTTATTCTCCAGGACTATGTGCGTGGTTGGAAAATTTTTTGAGAACATACACAAGTAGCATTCTTATGAAGTAGAAATACTATGACACTATCCATGTTCATGCGCAAGGTTTCTTTGTCCCTTGCTCATTGTTTGAAGACATTGATTGCTTGAACTCCCTGATTTCTATATTACATTCCTGATTCATGATAAAATATTTTAATGCATCTATTTGGTCAATTAAAACAATCCAAAACTGAGTTTTGTGTCCTTTCCTCGCGCGAGAAAATTGTTTCTTTGTGCTGTTTGCTGTGTTTCCTCGTGCGGCTATCTGAGAATCCTCGCACAATATCTTTCCAATTTGTTGTTATCCTGTCACACCAATCTGGTCTTTATTTGTGGTCCTATGCATTTTTTTGCATGGTCCTATGCTAATCCTCACGCGAGAAAGCATTTCATCACACGAATCTGTCTTCTGTTTCTATCTGTTGTCGTCTGCCAACTTGTCAAATCTGAGTTCCCGAGTTATAAAAAATTCAATGTATCTCACTAAAAGGTGCTATGACATGTTTCCCAGCCTCCAAATGAACTTAAATGGTATCAAATTCCACAAAATGACTCTTGGTCTTCTTTCTTCCATATTTCCCATGTCTTTCCTAGTCTTCCATTTCCATTCTTTCTCTTCTTCCTTCACGCTTCTTCCTCTTTTTCCTAAGATCTTCACGTCTTCTTGTTTCTTTTCCTCTTATTATCTAGTCTATCTTATTCTATATTCATCCCATGCTTGATTTCTCCTCTTTTAGAACCATGAATTTCAAATATCTTGTTATGGAGCCTCTCTTAAGAATAGATGATCTTGAACTTATTGCTCAATTCGAAGAGTGGTGTTCCTCCAAAAATTGCATGGATGATAAATTACAAAAAAAATAGACAAAAGAGTGAGAAAATTAGATGCCTTTTATAGGATCATACACATGATCTACTCACAATCTCTTTCTTCTAAATGTCTTTCATCTTCTAAATCTTCTCATCTTTCCTCATCATCTAAATCTTCTTCTTCCACTAGGTCTTCACTTTCCTCTTCTTCACGATCTTTTTCTTCTTCTACTTCTGCCAAGAGTCATACTTCTCTTCAAAATGCATATCCTAATGAGCAACATGATATTCGTTGTGATACCTCTTCCGTGAAGAGTGACAGGCTCATTTTTTATGACTATGATGATGGCTATTATGATGAACTACATAGTCATACTTATGACACCTCTATTCCTAAGATTTCTCCTCGTCGTGTGCTTGTTCTTACTGGTAATGGGTCATCCCATTGGAGAGATTATGATGGTGATCCATATGATTCTGATTTTGAAAGAGATATTGATGAGTTTTTTGAGAAATACCTCTTTGATGCTTCTATTGAGGAAGAGAAATTTCACTGTGTTGATTTTAAATAAAAATATCAGAAGAGTTTCTCCTCTAAGTATTCTCAAGCTGAAAATAAAGATTGCACTCTCAAGAAAGATCATGTTAATGATGAACTATTGTTTTGTGATGATTCGCTTTCATCCTCTACTTCTTCCAATACCTATACATCTCCTAAAGTTGCCAAATATTCCACAAATCCTTCATCTGATAGAAATCCTAATGCTTTTCATGCAGTTCCCTATAGTTATCCTCAAGGGCTACCTCTTAAAGAAACTCAAGCTAACCTTCACTTGGTTGTAAATACTTTCAATAATGCTAAACCTAAAGATCCTAAGCCTTTTTATGCTATAATGCCTACTTCAGCTAATCCTTCCCCATCTCTTCCCAAGTCTCCCATACAATTCCAACATGCTTCCTTGTCCTTAGAAGTGGCTCCATGTCAAGAGAACTCTAAAAATGATAAAGAAAAGAACATAAAGAAAGATCAAGATCAAGAAATCTTCATGTCATTCAATCCTCTTTATGACATCTCTTATCCGTGTCATGGCTCTTTTGATACCTTACACCCTTTCTCATTCATTCCACCATGTCTTAAGTCTTCTCCTAAGCAAGATCAAGTTACTACTTACACCGTTGAGCTTATTGACAATCAAAATAACCTTACCCTACTTGCGCTTTCCAAAGATGATACTTCCATTAAGGTTATTAAGAATGGTATTGTTACTTCCAATGTTGGGCCTATTGAAAATAAAGAGAAAAATTATGCGCTTATGCTATCCAAAGATCCTTGTCAAGATCAAAGTCTTCCATCTTCTTGTTCTACCATTCCATGTTTTCTTCCACTGTCTACTCTTCCTAAGTCTTTCCAAGCTTCAAACAATCCTATCAAAGAAGGTCTTCCTATTCTGGATGTTAATGAATCTATTGAAAATCCTAATGCTCACTCTAAAGATGTTGATGTCCTTGGTGATCATATAAATGCTGATGAACTTATTGATTATCCTTTTGCGTCTTCCATGTCCATCCTTGGACCTCCTCCACCAATACTAAGGGATTCATGTTTTCCTTCCATTTTGGGTCCTTATGTCCCTTCACTTTCCCCTCCTAACTCTCCTAATTCATCATCCATCTTGGGTCCTTATGTCCCTCCATCTCCTATCTTTCCTCAAGATCAACATAGATGCATACCCTTGAATCCTTTTCATTCATCCACCCATCTAAACCAGTCATATTCTTCTTCTTCCTCCACAAGTCCCAAGTCTTTTGGAAGAAACTTGAATGTTCAATATAAGAAAAAGAAGCAATAAAAGAATCCATCTAAAAAACAAGATCACCATGTCTCCTCTAATCAACATGGGGGCATAAAGTCAAAAGAGATATCTAAGAAGTAAATTACAAGACAAGTATGGGTTCCAAAATCTATCATTTAAGATATCCTCTCTAAATCATCAAAAAAAAATGAAACGCCTATGACTATATGGATTCCAAAGTCTCTCTTGAAAGAGTCTCATGTTGAGAAACAAGTGAAGTTGACATTCAATCTTCTGAAGGCTTCCACTTCATCTTCTTCCAAAAACATTCTTTCATTCCATGCGCCTAAACCGCAACCTCTACTATCCATTCACCATATTCCTTCACGTATTCCTTCATCCACACTTTCTCCATCCTCTCGCCACCCTTCAAGGTGTGTATTGACATTGATCGTCCCTTCCTTTCCATCTACCCTTTCACAATTCTTCCATTCACTATCCCTCTACCTTCTACTCTTTTTCCTCATTTTCCTATTCTTCCTATCTTCCAACCTCACTTGCTTTGCATAAAATATTATCCTCTATTTTCCTCTTTCATCATCCTTTCCCTATCAGCATCTTTGAGAATATCATTTTGAATCCTTGGAATATTATGGTTTATCCTTTCAAGGAGCATCATCTAAAAAGCTTGCCTTCTTCCAAAAGAATTTTTTTTATACAAAAAAAGAGAAATAATTTTGTCTTATGGTGAAAACCACTCCCTTGTGGTGCCTTGGATAGGTACCATGATGAAAACATGGCAATCAGGCATCATGCGTAGTTCTTCTACATCTTTCATCCATTTTGTATTCTCTCTTTGATCTTGACAATGTTGATCTATATACGAACATTTGGGCTATCTTGTGAGCTATCTTACGATGATCTTTTTTTCATTTCTTTCATGTTTAGCCTTTATGTCTATCTTCCTCCATTCATTTTCACCTATCGCTATCCTTTTCCCCTTTGGTCTTGATCTAAAAAATAAAGCCTCTTGACATGTCTACGCCTTTGGACTAGATCCTTTCCTACTCTTGCATTATGATTTTGTTACTTATCCTATGTTGGCTTTTCATTGTTTGTCCAAATGTGCTTTACATAATGTTTCTTTTTCCCTAGCTTGGGTACTCTTGAGGATTTTTCCTTTGAGGATTTCTTCCCTTCATTTTCCTTCATTCTCATGTCTTCCATCTCTTCCACCAGCTTGCTAATCCCTCATGTCCTCCACCTTGCTAAAACATTGGGACTGCGCGATGTGATCTTACTTGGGAGTCTGATGCCCATTCTGTCTGGGGGCATCCTTTGTACATAATTATTGATCATGAAAAAATCCAAAAAAAGGATATATTGTCAAAAATTCTAAAAATGAGAAAATGTCCTGAAAAAATGAATATTTTAGTGAAAACCTAGCAATAGGCGCTTTGATGTATCTTCAAAAAAAATTATATATTCCAAAAATATAAAAAAAAAATCAAAAACTCAAAAATTCAAAAGAAAAAAGAAAAAGTGCCTTGGTGAAAACCTGGAAACATGCGCCTTGGTAGCAAAAAATTTAAAAAAATTATAAAAAGTCCTGAAAAAAAATGAAAAAAAAAAGAAAAAAGAGAAAAAAATTGTAATAAAATCCAACTGGTGAAAACCTGGAAACGGGCCCTACTTGAGGCCTTTGCACCCCTATTTATTAGCGCATGTCCTTGACACTTAGCCTCTCTCTATCCTCCCTTATCCTTGTTGCCTTGGTCTGGAATTGATCTTTGTCTTTGTCTAGGGGGCATAAATATGTTAGCTTTGGTCTCTTGGATGTGTTAGTCTTTGGGACATCTCACAAATGGTGTTTTTCAACACCACCTCAACTATATTTTTTAATACAACCCCTAACATCAAGTGTTTTTCAATGCTTATTGGTTTGGTCTTACCCCATTTTGTCATGTGGTCTTACATGCTTGCAAGCATTCAATCCTTATCCTTGGAACTCAGTATCAGTTAAAACACTTAAATTTTTAAATGCAACACTTAATGCTTGAGCTATGTCATGATCTTTTCTTTTTGTGCTGACTGTTATTGGTTTTCACTGAATTTCCTTGTCTAATAAGTCTCTCCATGATGCATAGCTAGAGGACTTGGGGCATGGAACATGTTTTTATTTGCTTCCTGCTTTATGCATCACTGTTTTTGCACAACTGTTCTGCTGGTCATCATGGCCTCTATGCCTTGATGCGAGCGTGGTTTTTCTATATTAAATTGGGTAAGCTAACATCACAGTCATCTTGACCTTTATGTCTTTGATGCTTATGTTAGAATGTTTCCACATTCCAATCTGATATAAATCACATTCATATCTTCATAGTTGCACTTGTGACTAGTGATGATTGTGTGATTTTCTGATGTCCGTTAATAATGGCTCAGTGATGAAAATAAGTTCCTTAACATTCTCTAATGAATGATGAACACAAAGTCCTATGTTACAGTTGCTCTATTGCAAGTACACCTTTACATTTTCATGTAGCTTTCATTGTTAGACTTCATGTTAATTTTCATTTTTAGGATGCATTATGAGTTTTAGAGGGTTTCCTTCATCTTTCTTGTGGACTTTTAATCAAGTGCAATCATGTTTGATCTTCATTTCCTTATCTTCTTTCGTGATCTCAATCAAAATTATATATCTTAAACAGTTGTTTACTTTTGGGGCATTCTCTTTCTTAAGGCAAATTCTCTTTCTTCTCTCCATTTCTTTCCACCTCTTTCAAACTTCTATCTTCCATTCACTTTCACCCCACTTCTTCTTCTTCTTCTTCTTCTTCTTCTTCTTCTTCTTCTTTTCTTCTAATTCAACCTTGGGGCATAGTCTTTCATGCTTGATGATCTACCTTGGTTTTTTGATCCTTATATCTTTCATCTTATATCAAGAACCTTATCTTTAGTTTGATTTGACCAAATTTATCAATTTGTTGTTTCTCCTCTATCTCATTTCAATTTCGATCACGAGGGGGCAGTACCTATCAAACTTCAATCCTTAATTCAGCTTTATCAATCCTATCATTTGTTCTTCTTGGGGAAACCTTTCTTGAGATTGTTATCTCAGACATGTCAATTACTTATTTACAATGGTGTTGACCTTGTCTTTTTCAATCCACTTATCTTTGTTCTGATGTCAATTACTTACATACAACGGTGTTGATGTCTGTGTTGTTTTATGATCCCAAATTGATCTCACACTTCAACTACATTCTTTGACTATATGTGTTCTTAGAATGATCACACATTAGTCAAAGAGGGGCAAATGTATGCACCCTAAAATGGTCGCCTAGACTGTGAGCCCCATTTATCAATTTATCAAATTCCTGAATCAATGGTTTGGAACATTTTCAATTCAAATCAATTTCCTTGATCAAATTGTAATTAATTCAATTATTTCAATATTTCCTAAGGTTTGATCATTTTTATTTAATTAAAATATTTAATCTCCCTTTTAATTAAATAAAATTCATCTTATTTAATTATAAGATTTAATCTCCCTTTTAATTAAATTCATTTTATTTAATTGAATTAAATTCCTCCATTTAATTAAATAAAATTCTTCTAATTTATTTAATTAAAATAAAACCCCTCTTTTAATTAAATAAATAAAAATCCCCACTTAAATCACTTTATTTGATGAAAAGGGAAATAAATTAAATAAAAAACCCTTTTTCTTCACATCTTCCTAAGTGGTGAGCTTTTTGCCTCTTAATCATAGCCTTTGTTTTTTGACTCTTAATCTCAACCATTCACTTTTTATTTATAAGGAGCCCTCTCCTTCTCATTCTAAGATATAGAATTTTTAGGTGTTGTTATGTTGCAAGTTTGGAGAGCAATTTTGGAGGAGGATTTGAGCACTCAAGCTTGGATATTGCAACTTCTCTCTTCTTGTCTTCTTCTTCTTGCATCCATGGCTATTCATGTAGATTATATTAGATTAAATCCATATTTCCTTTCATAGAATAATCATGCATTGTTATCATTTAGATTAATTTTCTTTTATGCGTTGCAATCATATAGAATAGATTTTATTTTCATGCATTGAATCTCTCATTTCATGGTGTACTTGCATGGGCACAACTAGGTCAATCTGAGGGCATTAATCACACATCTTTGCACTCCATGACTAGAGAGATATGATTTGATATGTGAGGCCTCATTCTTGAGAAACCTTGGATGGAATGACCCATAGAAGTGTGACACATTTTCATCACACAATATGTACTTATGTAGAATTTTGGATTGTGCTTGATCACAGTCAGTTTCTCATCTAGTTTTTCACTTATGATAGTGGCCAAATTGAACCTGGCTTTGCAGTTCCTGATCTTCTCTATCAGTAGGATCATCCAATTCTCAAGTTGGATGGTCTAAGGTAGTCCATACACTCGGCTTATTAGTGTTACTATTGCATTGATGTCATCTTGTAAATACCTACTTCTGAGGTCTATCTTGTAAATTTTTTTCTTTGGGAGAGGTTGCTTGAGGTATTCCTAATTTGTGATCACATATGCATCCTCAGCTTTGTTCCTAAACCATCTTAGTCCTTTTTCTATATAGAAATCATAGAATTTGTCCATGCCCTTTTGGAGATTAAAGACCTCTTCTATGTTGTTAGGTCTTATGTCTAGAACTACCTGTCCTATATTTTTAACCACCCTTTCATCTGATATGTAGTGGCTATCTAGGGTCATAATTAGCTTAGAAGAAATGACTGCCACTAGATGGGATGCTTGACACAAGGAGGGTTGATCATGGGGCCAAGGTCTCTCCCAACTACCAAAACATCGTGCAAACACAATGCGGAAGCAACAAAAACACAATGAGAGAAGAAACAATAGAGATCCTTTTCATTAATTGATCAAAATCATTACATCCAGGGTTGTAAGGCCTTCCCAGTTTGGTCCATATAAATTCAATGAATTACAAATTGATCTTCATACATGCAAGGTCATAGACCTTCCTTACAATATCTCAACAGATAATCTTCTTATTACAATCTGATATCAAATCCTATTCTAAACTGATACTCAAAACTAATAACAAAGAAAAAATATATAGAAGATTCCACCAAGAGAGGTTGGTGCTCAAATCCATAAGTGAGACCTAGATTTAGGTCCACACAGATCCCAATGAGAGACCCCAAATTAATTAAGCCACAAAAAATAACTGAAGAAGTCGGCCACCAGATCCAACTCTAAAATAAAAAAACTCAGGCAAAGGATGACCAAACAACAGAGTCACTTAGGAAAATAACACGCCGAGCAATAGGAAAAAAACTTGAGTGTCATAAGAGAAACCTAATAAACAGGAAACAAACAAGCATTCCCAAGTGATAGAAACCAACTCAAAACAAGTATAACTGAGAGACATACCCGAGAAACAGAGTAGTTCCCGAGAAGCCTCCAAACAAACTAAAGAACAAAACAAACATATTTTTGGTTCAGCAAGATTTCCAAGGACCCAAGATGCTACTGCATCAGACACCTGGGGTACAAGAAATGATTCCCTGAATCATGTATTGGGTCCAACCTAAAATGGATCCAACTTAGATTAATGAATCCAAGATGAGTCCTCAATCAGTCTATTCTTCCACTTTACTAGATACTCCATGTATTCCTTTCCTCTTGTACTTTTGCCTATTCTTTGTTTCAAAATCTGTTCAACTTCCTCTATCTGCTTCTTAGGATAATCACTTGGTATTGTCACTTCATCAGGTTCATGATATTCATACAAGTCTAAAATATTGAATATAGGTGATATATCCATGTCATCAGGTAATTAAACTTCATAAGAATTTCCACTATCAAATCTTCTCAATATTTTGCAAGGAACAAATTTCTTCATATTCAATTTACCATATGTTCCAACAGTAAATCTACCTTTTTCAAATGAACCATTACTGCATCACAAACTTCAAATGTTTTATGTCTTCTTGATCTGTCTGCACTATCTTTGTACTTATGATTACTTTTCTCCAACTTTTGTTTTACATCTTCATGCAATGTCTTCATGATCTCACCAAACTCCTCTACTCCAGCACTTCTTCTCTTCCCCAAAAATATTTCTCAAGTCTGATATACCTCTTGGTTGTGTGCCATGAACAAAATCAAAAGTTGTCTTTCTAGTACTTCTAGTCACTAAACTATTGTATGCAAACTCTACTTGTGCCAACATCAAATCCCAATTACTTGGTGTGTCTCCAACTAAGCATCTCAACAAATTACCCAAACTTCAATTCACAACCTTTGTTTTTCCATCAGTCCGTGGATGAAATGTAGATCTAAACTTCAACTCACTATCCAAATTCTTCCAAAGTGTTCTCCAAAACTATCTTACAAATTTATTGTCTCGATCAGAGATGATACTCTTCGGTAATCCATGCAATCTGAAAATCTCCTTAAAGAAAATATCTTCTATATGTACCACATCTGATGTTTTCTTACATGGTATGAAATGTGTCATCTTAGAAAATATATCCACAACAAAAAAATATGGAATCATTACCTCGTGTTGTCCTAGGTAAGCCAAGAACAAAATCCATGTTGATATCACTCCAAGGTTTCCCAGGAATAGTAATTGGTGTATACAAAATAGTATTTTGACTCACTCCTTTTGCAACTTGACAAAATCCACAACTTTTCACAAATTTATGAACATCCTTATACAACTGAGGCCAAAAATACCTTTCCTTAAGCAAACTCAATGTTTTATCAATACCAAAATGTCTAGCTAATCCACTACTATGTTTCTCCTTAATCAAATCAGTTCTCATTGATCCTCTTGGTATACATAACTAGATACCTTTGAACAACATATCTTCCTGAATGAAATAATCTTCATACTTACTTGATTGATTTGAATTTTGTGCTCCACACACTCTCCACAGCTCAAAAAAATTAGGATCACTTTCATACAATATTTTCATGTCATCAAAACCAAGAACTTCAATTCTTATTTTAGTCAACAAAGATCTTCTTCTACTCAATGCATCAACAACTTAGTTAGAAACTCCACTCTTATGCTTAATCACAAATGTGAAACTATGCAAATACTCTACCTATTTCATATGTCTTTGATTCAACTTATTCTGACTACCCAAATATTGTAAATCCTTATGACTAGTATACAACACTAATTCATTTGGCATCAAATAGTGTCTCCATTTCTTCATATCTTGAATAATAGCATAGAACTCTTGATCATAGACATAATATTTCCTCTTAGCAGCATTCAACATTTCACTAAAGAAAGAAAAAAGTTTACCTTCTTGAGTCAACACAGCTCCAATTGCACTTCCACTTGCATCACATTCAACTTGAAATACCTTATTGAAATCAGGTAATGCTAACACAGGTAATTAAGCAACCTTCAACTTCAAAGCCTCAAAACTCTCATCATCTCCATGTGTCCATTTGAATTTTATTTTGTCTCCTCTCATTGTTTTAGTCATAGCATTACAAATAGAACTGAAATTTATGATAAACTTCTTGTTAAATCTTGCCACTCCATGAAATTATCTTACCTCAGTGACATTCTCGGGTGTAGGCCAACTAAGTATATTTCCAACCTTCTTAGGATCTATCTTCAAACCATCAGCTGAAATCACAAAACCCAAATACACAAGCTCTTCTTTCATGAAGGAACACTTCTTCAAATTTATCAACAACTATTCCTCTTTCAATCTTTGCAACACTTGCCTTATACGCATCAAATGCTCTTCTCTAGTCTTACAGAATATTAGAATATTAGCCAAGTATACAATCACACACTTATTCAAGAATTTCTTCAAAACTTCATTCATTAACCTCATAAATGTACTCAGTGCATTAGTTAAACGAAAGGGCATAACCAACCACTCATACAAACCTTCATTTGTCCTAAAGAAGTCTTCCATTCATCACCTTCTCTGATTTCGATCTGATGATATCCACTCTTCAAATCAATTTTGGTAAAATATCTTGCTCCACTCAAAAAATCCATTATGTCATGCATTCTCGATATAGGAAACCTATACTTCACTGTTGTCTTATTAATTTCTCTAGAATTAGTGTACATTCATCATTCTCCATTCTTCTTAGGTGCCAACACACCTAGTACTACACATGGACTTAAACTTTATTGGATCAAACCTTTGTTCAACAATTCATGAAATTGTCAGTTAAGCTCTTCATTCTTGGTCAGTGTTAACCTATGTGGTGCTTTGTTTGGTAAACTAGATCCATACCGTGACTGATATCTCTCATTGGTGGTAAAACGTCAGGTACATTATCTGAAATTATCTCCTTGTACTTAGTGAGAAACTTCTCAACTTTTGCAGGAATGTCATCTTCTATATTCTTACCAGGTTCATTAGGAATCAAAGCATAACATATATCATTTCTTTTCAAATCCTTAACAAACTGTCTACCTTCCATCAAACAAACTTTTACAGATGTATATACCTCACCAATAGATTCTTCAACCAAAGGTATCAAAAAATACTTCTTACCATCAACCCAAATAGAATATCTATTCAATCTTCCATCATGTATAGCATGTCTATCATATTTCCAAGGTCTACCCAACAAAATGTGACAACAATCCATAGGCATAATATCACACAACACCTTATCATAATACTTTCCAATTTTCAGATTCACAAAACATTGTTCACTCACCATTAATTTATTTTCATCCTTGATCCATAAGATCTAATAGGGCTTCAGATGTTTCATCCTCTCCAACTACAAATTTGTAACCATTTCCTCAGATGCCAGATTCTCTGAGCTTCCACTATCAACAGTCACCTTCGAAACTTTTTCTGTAGCTCTACATCTGGTCTTGAGAAAAATTTTCCTGATAGGATCTTTCTTATCCTTCTCACTCCATAGTATCCTTTGGATCATGAGATTTCCTTCCTTCTCAGCTTCATTTGGTGACTCTTCTTGCACTAAATCATTTTTTCTATGGCCAATCTTCTTGCTTGCATGTGTACATTCAACGGATTTATGTCCTTCCTCACCTCAATTGTAACAAGTTACTTGGAATCCCTTGCTGCTATAACCACCTCTAGAGTAATTGCCTCTTCCTTGGTATGAAATTCCACCTTTCCATTTAGTCTTTCATTTGTCTTGAAATGTGTCTGAAATTGACTTGTTTGATTCAGATCAACTATTTTCACCATGAGATCTACCTCTTCCTCTAGGGAATCTACTACCTCTTCCTCTTTGTCTTTGTTCATATCTTTTGGTCAACTTCTCCTACGCTTTTAGGAAAAATTGATATGCCTCCTCAATGCTTTCCATCTTGACAAAACTGATCTCATCTTGTATGGAACTTCTCAATCCATTCAGGTATCTTGCTACTCTTTCCACTTCATATTCAACATGTCCAGATCTGATGTCCAATCTATAGAATTATTTAATATAGTATTTTACTGATCTGTCTTTCTGCATCAAAATTTGCATTCACCTGATTAGGTTAATATGATAATCACAAAGTAGAAACTTTCCTTTCAATTTGTTTACCATCTTATCCCATACCATGATTTTGTCTTTACCTTTCTTCTTCTAATCCAATTGTAGATGTTCCCACCATAAGGATGCATGACCTTTCAACTTTGTGCTTGCAATCTTTACCTTCTTATCCTCTGCTACATTCTCATATTCAAAATACTTTTCCATCTTAGTTATCCAATCAATAAATTCATTAGAATCTAATTTTCCACTATACTCAGGAGGATTAAATTAAGGTGTGGACTTCAAACTTGTCAATGCTCACAGGAATCTCTCTTCTTCATGATTCATCACAGGTGTAGGTGCAGCTTCACCTCGAACCTCTTCCAATTTATCATCACTAACATCTTCAAGATGTCTTCCTCTGCATTGGGCTGTCTCAAAAGCTGCCAATCTAGCAGCCATCTGTCTAAGCATATTAGCTACACCTAGATCTGCATTTCCTCTCCCACAAACCATCTTTAATCCCTTGGCAATTGTAGGTCACATCGCAATCTACTACCCCTGAACAATATCACCAACTAGGGTTAGGGTTTACAAGAATGAACTTAGATCTCACCAATGCTCTAATACCACTTGACACAAGGAGGGAAGGCAAAAAGGGCCAAGGGCTCTCCCAACTAACAAACCATCTTTTGAACACAATGAGGAAGCAACAACAACACAGTGAGAGAAGAAACAACAAAGATCCTTTTCATCAATTGATCAAACTCATTACATGCTTGGATATAATGCCTTCCTAGTTTGGGCCATATACATTCAATGGATTACAAATTGGTCTTCATACATGCGAGGTCATAGAACTTCCTTACAATATCTCTACAAATAATCTTCTTATTACAAGCTAATATCAAATCCTATTCTAAACTGATACCCAAAACTAAGAACAAAGAAACAAATATATAAAAGAGTCCACCAAGAGAGGTCGGTGCTCAAATCCATAAGTGAGACCCAAATTTAGGTCCACACAGATC
>MU227089.1:1313125-1323866 GCA_018584345.1 Thuja plicata | reverse complement strand
TTGTATTTGTATTTTCTATATCCCTTGGGAAGTTTCATCATTTAATATGTCATTTAATGGAGATGGTGTAGATTTATCTTGTACCACTTCAAGGGTTTAAGGAATGGTGGAAGATATGGAAGCTAATTAAGGGACAATATGGGATGTGGATGTATTATTAGTGTGATTTCTATGGAATGAGCCATTTCTAGACATGGGTAAATTATTTTTATCATGATCAAAGATAGATTCTTATGTATGACCCAATTTTTTAGGTAAACCTTTGAGAGTTTGGGTTTTTAATTTTCTCTTTTCAAATGGTTTTTTTTTAGTTGCAACATTGTAATCTAGCCTCACTCCACATGGATTTAAGCTCTGAACATGATTCTATTTTCTCTTTAAAGTGAAGGGCATACACAATAGGGTCACTAAGAAACAATGCTTTGATAGATTTATCAATTTCCTCTTGAGAAAATTCTACTAAAAGGTCACGACCATCTTGTGAGGAATCTGAATCTAAGGATGGTTGAGATTGAACCCAGGATTCTTTTTGAGAATACCAAGGTGATTTGGGTTGGAAATAATTACAACCTAGATGGAATCTTAATTAAAAATGTGGGGAGGATCTTTGTTGGTCATGATATTTATTCCCTTTCTCAAAGTCAAATGTAAATAAGGAGTTAGGTCTAGCGAATTGAGGTTCATTTCCAAAGTTGGGTCACTATGGAGCTCCAAATAAATTCATATGCAATTCCATGGGTGAAATTTTAGGTAATCCTCTATTGGCATCATAATATGGGCAATGTCTGAGATCAACGGTAAATAGTCTTGATTTTAAATTGTCCATGGATGGTCATGAGGAATTTGCTCATCTCCTAGCAGCTTGGGACCTTGTTTCAACCATGGGTATGGACCTAAGGGAAATTCCTAATATGATTCTAGAATGGGTGGAAGATAAATGTAACCTAAATGAGATGAGGGGTACCCTATAACTCTAAAAGGTTTTGGATAATGCAAATCAATGCTGAGAAATGAAATGGGATGGGACACTAAAGGTGATCTATTAGAGTGGGGGGAAAAGACAATAAGGACAAGGTTATGATAATGTGGAGGACAAGGAACTAAATGCAAACTAATGATAATGAAAAAATGAAGGATATGAATACAAGCCAAGGGTAAGGATCTGTGTATATCGAAACGATACCTTCATGAAATTGGTTTGAAATCTACCAATTCTATGGAAAGCTAATCTAAATTTAAGCAAAGAATTGACAAATTAACAAGAATCACTCTATGGTTCTCTAACTAAGCATGCTAATGAAGCTCTCAGCCTCAATCTCCATTAGTGACAGCCCTAGAATGAAAAATGATGATTGATATGCCTAATCTATCTCTCAAATTTCTCAAATTGTCATACAATTCATTCAATTTCTCTCTCAAAACTCACTATTATGCTCAAAATGCTTATGATCTCAAAGTAATTTCTCTATAGTGTAGATGCAACTTCTCATGAATGTCTAGGATTCTTAGTTCTCTCAAAATGCTTGGTATTTATAGGATTTCCTAAGGGTGGGGGTAGAGTTAAGTTGATTATGATCCAATCTTGGTTGAGTTGAAGGCTTTCAAATTGTTTCAAATGGAGAGACCATTTAAATTTTGGTCTCAAAGGTTGGGACAAAGAGACAAATTGAGTGGTGAGGATGCTAAAGGGTCAAATGAGTGATCAAGATTGCAAAGTTTGAAGTGATCCATGTGCTTTCAATTCTTGATTCTCATTGGCTCTTCAATTTCTTGTCTCCTTTATTGAAAGAAAATAAGACTTAATTAATTAATACAATTAATTAAATTAGTCATGTAAGGGAATAGGTTGAATTTGATTTTTTATTCAAATGATATAACTAATTGATTAAATCAATTACATAGCTTTTGATTAATCCCTTTTAGGCTTAGATTTAATTAATTGATGTCTTTATTAATTGATCCTTTGATTTTAATGTGATTTAGTCCCATTTGATTTAATTAACTTCCATTTGATTTGGTAAATTGTCATTTGATTTGATAAGTACACCTAACCAAATTTAGGTGTCTACAAATGCCCCTCTTTGAATTAATGTAAAAAGTGCATTGATTCAAAGAAAATCAATGTGCTGACTTGATTGACTAATGTTGATTGACTCATTGATCTGATAAAATGCCTGATGTGATAAACCTTATTTGAAGTGAAACCCTGATTCGATAACATAATGTGAAAACATGATTTGAAGAATTGTTGATGAACAACGCAGAAATGCCCCACTAATAGCAAATAAAAATTTTAGTACCTCAGATTTAATCTCGTTGCAAAACCATGATAAAAAAATCATGATTTAACCATATGATGCCCCCTCATAAATGAAAATAGAATTGATATCAGAGGAAAAATGATGTTGAAAACTGAAAGTACTAGGTCAATTCTGATTTTATTTCGGAAAACTAAAGTATGAAAAATGATAGTTTGAAAGAAAGAAAGGATAATAACTCCTTAAAATTAGGTCAAAAAGTATAAATAGTGGTAAAAATGTCATTTTTACCATCTATTTTCACTTTTTAGCCCACATTTTTGCTCTGAGTCCTTTACAGATGTTAACGATGGTGGTCCCGATTCATGAGAATCAATTCGAGTGAGGACATAGGAATCAGAGACCTACTGACTATGGACCTCTAGTGAGTGATTCCAACCTCTTTCTGGATTTATTACTATATGTAATGCTTTGAATTGATCATTTTCACACCTAGTTAGGTGTTTTACTGAATATTTTTCCAAGTAGCGCATAGTATAGTTCAAATGAGGTGTAGCAACACTAAGTAGAGTGTCTGTGTAGCCAAGCATCACATAGGAACAACGAAGTTGCACATAGGAAAACCTTGTTTTAACACGTAAGATAGGTAAAATGTTGCGTATAAAATCCTAGGTAGAAGCCCAAAATGAAGTAACGCTTATGAAATGTTAAGTCACACATGTGCTGTGAAATGATGTGTACTGGGAAAATTAACACCTCCAAATAATAAAGTATCACGTAGGATGTTTAAAGTTATGTGTAACCCAAAATGATATGTAAGATATCTGAAATAGCGTGTACACACAGGCAAAATGATGCCTAGGTAAGGAAGGATGAAAAAACTTGATCATTTTTTATCGTCTCTGACAGAATGAATACTAGATTGATTCCAAAGATAGGTAGGTTCGATTTAGTAATGAAGCCAAGTGTTTAGGATGTTTAGAATAATCAATTGGATGGATGTTTGAAATATCAATCAGATAGGGTAGGATAAGATAACTGATGTGTTTTCCCCTTCTCATGATATAGAGCTAGGAAAATAAGTTGATGTTGCTCAAAAATAGCGATAGGTTGATTTGATGTTATGATTGATGTAGAATAATCCATTTGAACGATGATATTAATTGAATTCATTTGATTTGTAAAACAAGCACAGTTCTGGAAGTTATATGTATGGGGCCTGCCATCTTGGCTCTGAAATATGGTATATCAATTAACGGGTCATGAGAGATGTGTGATTGGTCATTGTGGTCTATATTTCCTTCTTGAGCTACCTCAGTTCCAGATGAACCAAGGACTACTGATAGTTATGGTAGAGCAATGGCACTTTGAACATAATATCTTCCATTTGTCATTAGGAGAGATGACTATCATGCTAGAGGATGTGTATAGGCTATTAAGGATCCCGACTCGAGGAGAGAGGGTATACTACGATCAAGTCTATGATGGCACTGTTTGTAGAGGGGTCTTTTCAAATCCTACAATTGGTGACAAGAGTATTCCATGGGCATAGTTTATTTCTTTCCCTCCTCTTCCTATGGTGTTAGGCAGATTGATTGGTGGATTACTATTACCAGATCGACGAGGACATGGATTTATAGTAGGTTGGGGGCTGGATTATCAAGGATATGATCACGGATCCACAAAGATTTTATTGGGGTTCATGCATGCTTGCATAGTTATATCATGAGTTACACCACGTTGTATATAGAGGCAGTGCAACATTGTCATCCAAAGCTATTCTATTTCAGTTATGGATTGTTGGGATTAATGGGAAGTAGTACTAAGAGGGGAGGGGTGAATCAGTACCTCTAAAACTTTTTACACTTTTCACTCTTCATCATTAGTAAACAATCTTTATTGTATTATCGACCATATGTGATCTTCTTTCTTATGCATATAGTATTAATTCATAATCTTTAATTTTATGCACCATTCATAGAAACATTCATGAAACTAATAAACACATAACACAAGATATGATATCACAGAAAACTCCTGTTAGGGAGTAAAAACTGTGGTGGGGGTGGCACCCACAAAACTTCACTGTCTGGAGAAAGGAAGGGAGCCGGTAAAGGCTTAAAACTGATCACTTCTGATGATCTACCCTATTAGGAGTATTAAGGTGGAGACCTCTTAATATCTACTCTGTTAAGAGCTTTAGCAACACTAATTTAAGTGTGCACTCGATTAAGAGATTTACAATAGGAATGTTAAGTCCACCTTTCTTAAAAGGATTTCTTAAGTGTACTACACTTGTTAGAATGAGTACATATGTTTGACCTAACTGTATGCAATCTATAATTTCTGATTATAGATCCATTAAAGCTTACAATATATGAATATCACCTATAGTGATTGATTAATACCTTTTCCTGCTTGTTGATAGCCTGTGTTCTTGTTCTTGAAAAACTGAATTGATCTGTTTCTGTTCGTCTGCATGAATTCTCTTGTCTGGTCCTTAGATGCTCTTAGTGGCTACAATCATCATCAAACAACATGTTCACAATAGATTTAGCATCTATTTATACAAGTATTTGACCTATTCTAGAATCACGCATTACAAAGTTAACTCTAGATCCAAGGTTTATAATTTGACCTTGATCTTTTAGTTTGCATGTTTTAAATCAGTTAAACTCATAAAAATAATAATAAATACATTGCTTTCTCTGCACATAATGGATTTAAAACAAATCAAACTTTAGTGATTTATCTGACGTGGAAAGTCAGATCCACTTTTTGCAGGATGTAACTAATTGTCAGTTCTTGATCGTCGGGTTGAACTGAAAGTCCGTCGGTGTTCCTTCTGAACTGATTATTCGGTTCCCTTCTTCTGTCGGGTTTTACTCTTTGACTATGTCATCGGGCTACATTGTTGTTACTCTTTGGTTTCCTTTAACCTTTTTTTCATCAGGTAACACTGAATAGTGTTTGTCGAGATGCTTTGTACTTGGCAGTATCAGGTAACCTTGGCATCGGGTAGTGTTGTGCCCTGTCTTTTGGCATAGTATAAATTGATCGTGTTTGTCATGTTTTTCCTTGTATATACTAATGGAAAAATACAATGTCTTCAATCTCCCCCTTTGACATTAGTATCAAAAACTTATATGTGCATAATACTAAAGTGTTTAGTATGTACACCATGTACATATCCTTGTCATTATATGACTCCCCCTAACTGTATGCATCAGTATAGTATAAGTATATGTACAAGTATACTATACATTCTCCTTATGTATGTCATATCATTTCCCCCTTTGTACTGACTTATTATTTCCCCTTTTTGTACTGAACTGGAATTGAACATATCATTTCCCCCTTTATTTGATACTCATGACAAAAATGTGTAACTTATAAGTTGTCAAAAATGTGTAACTTACAATATGTCAAGAATACGTGAGTGGGTGGTATTGATATCCTCCATCAATTTCTCCCATTTTTCTTTGAGGAGTTATAGAGCCATATGCTCGAGTTCAATTCTTGCATGCATATCATAAATGTTGTCTAGGACAGACATTTCTAGGGTGGCAATTAGTGCTCTTGCCTCTGTCACATGATTTTGTAGTATTGAGAGCATCAGTAAGAGTTGAGCTTGGAGCTCATTTACCTCATCTCTAAACTTGGTTTATGTAATCTGTATTTCCTGTCTCAACTTCCTTGCTTGCTTTAGTTGTTCATTGTGTAATTTTATTGCCTCTTCACTGTTCGTGAGACTTTGTGCACTTGTTTGAAGATTAGCATCTATCTATGCTATCTTGTCAGTATACTCCTTGGTGAGTTGATCCAACATGCTTAAATTTTGAATTAAGGTAATAGCTTCTGAAATAATTGGTTCTATTGTGCGTACCAGTTCTGAAAGCTTTACCTTTTGCAATGCCACTTCTTGGCTTATCTTTTATGCTAGCTTGAACTCATACTTTTGTTCAAGTCTTTCATCCATGGTCTTCTTAGCATCTATGTTTTGAGATGTGATGGCATCTGTGAGAACCACTAATTGATCAAGCATTGGGGTTGTTTGATCAATATCTACATCTGGTACAATTTACTGAAGTATTGTTCTTGCAACTTCGAGTACTTTGGCCTCTTTTGTGGCTTTTCTCAATTTGTTATGCATGGCCTTCCTCTCACAGATATTTGCATACTTTGTCAATTCAGTAGGATCCAATGTCCTCGGATCACATACTGGAATCTCAATAATTTCATCCAGAGTCACTGGATTCTTATTCTTTCTCTTTTTCTTCCTTGAGATTTGAGTGGACATAGATGTATGAACTACCAATGCTAGTTCATTTGTCTTCTTATATGTGCTCATTGAAGGATTTGTAGATGATGCTTCTTGTGCTTTCTACTTGGGGATCACCTGTCGATTTGGTGAAGATGTCTCTCCATCACCCTTGGGTGTTTCTGCAGATTTCTCTTATGTTTTCTTCTCCTGGTCATCTATCTTTGCCTTTTCACCTTCTTCCTTTTGTTTGTCCTCTACTGCTTGTTTATCCTCTTCATTATTTAGATCAGTAGACTTATCTTTCTGATCATCGGTTGTAGCTTGTTCTACAATTGTATCCTTTGTGTCATCTGTGGTGTCTTTTGCTTTAGCATCACCCTTGTCCTCAGGTGTGCTTGTATCTGTTGCACTTGATTCTTCATTACCTTTGAGTATATTGATGGCCTTCATCAATACTAGCATATTGCTCTGTGTGCTAGCTTGTTTTGTATCTAGATTTGTGTCCTACTCGTCGGTTTTGGCTTGTTGAGCAGTGATATCTTCATTTTTTTGTATTTTCTTGACAGGGTCTAGTTCTGTGATGTCAATAACTGAAGTATCCTGCCATGTCTCATCAGCAACATTCATTTCTTGATTCCCTGTTGTCTTTAATTCTTGTTTCTTTTCTTGATCCTTAAGAGATATAAATATTACATCATCTTTCTTTTGTGGATATTTATCAGAGTCATAATGTGTGATGTCTTGAATGTCAAGATCATCCATGACTTTTTCCAAATCAATTGGTTCAATATCTTCAACATTGTCCAAAGCAATGTGCTTAGGAATTCCTTTATCATTCTCCTTCTCTTTATGAGGTGTTTCTATGAGAAGTGATTGATTCTCACCACTTGTTGACTCTGCAGGTAGATCTAGGAGTTGTCTCCATTTAGTCTTGGTCATTTTATCCAGCTCTATAAACTTATCCTCTAGCACTTTGTAAGCTCTTATCTTAGCTACATATTTTCTTGAGTGCTTCTTCATTATTTCTTTGATTTCTTCCATCTTAGATTCAGGAGGCATAAGTGTGACAAGTACCCTCTCCCTTTCTTCTCTTTCTATTTGTAGAGCATATGACCATTGTTGAGATACTCTCTTACCCAGCTCTTTGTGTATTTGGTTGACAAATTCAGCTGGTACATATTTATACTTGATCATTGCTCTGATTATTGCATCTTGTATCTTATTTTGGTCCTCTGGTTTAACTGTATCCCATTGTCTGATTTTCTCATCATACATGGTGCCAGATGCAACAATAGATTCAGTAGCCTCATCAATTATTTGATTTCTATAATTCTTCTTTACTACATTGGGCTCATCATCTTTTGAATCCTCTAAGTCAGCTTTTGTTCTGACCACTCTTTTTCTCCTCTTTTTAGGTGTTCATTTTTCTATTTGCTACTTTGTTTTCTTCTCTATTGGTTGTTTCCTCTTATAGGTCCTTACTTTACCTTTCTTGAGAGGTGTGGTGTCAGTTTTAGCAATTTGACTCCTTGTTCTCTGTTTCTTTGTAGGAGGTGGAGGTGCATCATATTCAGTTGCCTCAGAATCTGATTTTTGTTCATCTTGCCCTTCACCGATGGTACCCTGTTCATCGGTTTCCTCTATTTTTTTCTTTTCCTCCTCATTAACTGATAGAATATTTTCAAGATTCTTGACCATTTTATTTTTCTTATTGATAGTCTTTTTTATTACTAGGCCTGATTTGATGTTGGACTTGGCCTCTTCATAAGTTCTAAATCTTGGTTGTTTACTATCAAGGGGCTCATTGATCAATGCATCAATAGCATTGGTAGCTTGATCTATGTTGATTTCATAATCAAGAGGGGCTAACCAAGCCATTCTTGGTACAACTAGTTTTATGTGGGTGAGTTATGTATCCACCATAAAACATATTTCATCCCTATGTTTATCAATCAAATGTTCAGGGATCCTTACTCTTTCCATCATCTTTTCCTTGAATTCAAGGAAGTATGCAGTCATAACTGAATCAAAGTTATCTCCTAATGACTTGATAAAGTCATTAATCTATAATGTGACTGGTTTTATTGTGTCCCACTTCACTTTACCTATTGAAGGAAAGTATTCTTGGAAATAAAATAATATACACATGATAAGTGAGTCGAGATTACATGTGTTAGCCTTTGCAGACCTTATTGTAGTCATGTTCTCATCAATTTTCTTTAACAAGATCTCACATAGATCCATCTATATCCCTTTATCACTATTTTATAAGTTGTGCTTACTATTGTAGATGCAATGTTGTTAAGCCTGCTTGCTTGGAAGATCTTGTAACCAATTACACATGCACCGAACCTCAGTTCCTCATTGGTGATGGTGTTTACCTTGAGACCTCTATTATCCCACATGGATTTTGTGATATTTTCAACTTCTGGACGGGAGGGATGTTTGTGTGCCTTTGGCTTATCAGTTATTGGATAACCAATTACAACGTACAACACATCCTTAGTGATTTGCTTAGGTTCATCTAGCCACAACTTCTGATCATGCATTCTGCTCAAAACTAACCTAATACAGTATGTTTTGAAAACTCTCAGGAAATATAGGGCATTAGTTATCCCTTTAACTTGTAGATGCTTATGTTCATCTTTCAGGTTTCCTTCTGCATCACAAAGCTTCTTGTAAGCTTCATCCATTTCCAGATCACCAATCTCGGTGATCTTGTAGTGAATATAAGACCTAACTTCTTCTATAAGCAAAACCCTAGGTGGAATTTTAAAAAATGCACCAGAATCATTGGGTTGTGATGTGATCTCCAGGCATATCTTATACTTGGGTTCCACACAAGTGTTGTTCTTAATTAACTTAACCACATTCTTCTTATCATTCTTGATTTTCACGGTTCTTGAAGTGGTTGCCATCGTATTTTAAATTTAGGGCTTTCGTGAAAATAATGAAAGAGTTCTTCGGTGCCCTTGGTACTTACTTCAATCCATGTAGATGGTGACTGGTCTATTTGGAGTGCACTGGATTGTATCGAGGTCACTTTGTTATCTACTCTTTTATCGCTCTTCTTTCGCTCTACTCTTTCTCTTCAAATCGCGTGTGAAAAATGAAACGCTCTGTCGAGTATTTGTAGAATTTTTCCCTAAGTCTGTCATAAATGCTCAATGACTCGTCGGGTCGTGAAGATGGAATTTGTCAGGAAGACTCTCACATAAAATTTTTGGTGTTGATAGGATGCTTGGGATAGCTGTTAAGATTTTTTGGCTTTACTAACAGATATTGGTATTGTGTCAATTCAACTTTATAATTTTGCTTCCTTACTAATGGGTGTCGGGTTACATTAGCAACTTAGACATTTTATGTGTTGACCGATAATTTTTGGTAAGTGTAGATAGCTCATCCTTTATGTTCACCGATGATTTTTGGTATGTTTTTACTGACAGGGGTGTTTCTCAGAATGGTAATAAGTAACATAATATGCATCTTTATTCATGCAAATTTTGACTATGTATTAATTAGTATAATGGAACTGGTGCAAAATATGACTTGGTGTAGTGCAGTTCCATACTTACTTGTTCAGCTTAAGTGGGGGTGGTGATGTCACTAGATCCATTGGATGGGGTGTCACCATTTTCATTTCTTGGTCCAGCTTCATCATTGCTTGAAGCTTTTCTCCACATTTTGTCTCTAGCCCTCTGGATATCTTCAATGGTGTTTCCATTGGGATATATGCTTATCTCTGTCATTCTGTCTTTGCAGTCTTTCTTGAGATGACCAACTTTATGACAGTGTAAGCATGCCATTCTAGGGTTTGTCTAGCCTCTAGACCTTTTGGTCCATGCTCTCATGTAGTTTGCAGCTATGTGACCATATCTACCACATGTTCTACAGTTTGTCCAAGTATTGTAGTCCCATACATATTGATTATCGATTCTCCTTGGTTGATAAGGAATTTCTTGACCTTTAGGTTTCCATGCTTGCCTTTTATTTTTACAGAATTCATTAGTTGTGTGCCGATTCATTTTTCATGTAAGATAGTATTTGTCCATGTAGGTTTCCTTCTTTTGCTAATCAATCTTAGACTTACATTCATATGCTTTATGTCCTTTCTTGTTACATTTATAACAGAATCCTATGAATGAAGTGATGACATTAAGTTTTTCCATTAGTATACTTAAAGAGAAAAACATGATGAAGGTCATCGGTATAAGCATAA
>MU227089.1:1237705-1269673 GCA_018584345.1 Thuja plicata | reverse complement strand
ATATACACACGTGTGTATATACACGTGTGTATACAATACACACATGTGTATATACACACGTGTGTATATACACATGTGTGTTACACACACACATATATACACACGTGTGTATATACACGTGTGTATACAATACACACATGTGTATACAATACACACATGTGTATATACACGTGTGTATATACACACGTGTGTATATATGTGTATACATGTGTATATACACATGTATATGTGTGTGTATGTGTATGTGTATATATGTACACAAGTTAAAAATACATATTCAAATTAATTAAAAAAATAAAAAAATAATCCTTATTCCAATTTTCCAATATGGGATCCAAACAGAGAATAGCTTATTCCAGCTTTCATTTTTAGAATTAATTAATTCGAGAATAGGCCCTTATTCTGGAATAGGCCTATTCTGGATAAGTTAATGCCATGCACCAAACGGGCCCTTAATTCGTGCATTATTGGCTGCCTATTCCAGGTGCCAAACGGGCCCTAAGTGTCTCAAATCTCCAATTGTGTAAAGGTGCAGATTAATTATAGAGAGCTACAATATGTGCGACAGGAAATTTGTGCTGTTTGAGGCAATTCTATAAGAACATCATTTACTAAATTGAATAGTGAAGGTTTAAATTGACAAGGGCTTTTATTAGTTTTTAGATAAGATGTTGAGGATTCCGGAGGGGCCATTGCCCTTGTATTAGTGTTCATTCCATCATGCCATATGATCCAACTAAAGTAACAGGCCTTATCTCTGTTGTCAAGAAAACTAATAATAAAAAATCTAATTCTTTCCAGCAACATAAAGAGAAATGACTAATTCAATTAAGGCAACCTTAATTAAATGCCACCTAATATTCCATTCTTCAAACTTTGTTCAGTTTGGTGTGTGACCTTGGCACCATTTTTTGTGATGAATTCTAATTTCTGCTTGATTTTATATATTTTTTTTGTTTTTGACCATTTAATGTTTTTGACCATTTATTTCCTGCACTGAAGACTTCGCCTTTTCCTTGCTTTTTTTTCCGTAGCACCTTCACTCCTCGTGACCCCTCATTCCCTCTTTTTGAAGACTTCATCTTCTCTTTCTCTGGACTATTCATGGACAAATAAAAAGAAAAACCCACGAGCAAATGGTTTGGAACAGCATCTTCCTTCCTGAGCAGTGAACTGATGACTTTATAGGCTTCTGTAATGTCCCTTTTTAGGATGCCTTGAGACTTCAGAACAATTACTTAAAACCTCTATTCTTGCTAGGAGTTATAAAGTGGTATATCACTTGAAACTTGTATAAATTGAAAAAATGTAAATAATGACGAATACCAATATCGCTGATTAAATAATAAGATATACGCTTAAAAGAGTTGTCCTTGAAGGTGTACTTACACTTGCCCAACAATATGGGTTTTGATATATCCGATATGTCAATGTAATTGGTCAGTCTGTTCCTTGACACTGAGATAGATATAATATGTCTGATGATGGTTGCTAGTAGTCAGTGATGAACTAGTTTCCTTTCTAATATCTTCCCTTGAGTACCAGCTTATATATATATATAATTCATTCCATTTAGGATTGATATATCTTGTAGTTCACACTAATGTCCCTCTTTATCTTCTCTATGTTTTTATTCGATGCCTAAATCTCTTATAGTATTATACTATATTTATAAACAACGACATATTCAGCCGTGGGACATATCGCTGTATGTAATATAAACAGTAATTGCAAATCAAACTGTACGCCTAATTTTAGTATTAATCAGGCATGGATAACTCATACGGCTGTATATACATAGGGAGTGGCTCATGCCAGAAATTGCTGTGTATATATATATATTGCTGCAACTATGAATATCTTGAGATAGATCTTCCTTTCTATTATTATTTGTCTTTTTACCTTCCTCTTCGGTGATCTTGGGAGAATGGAGTCAGTTCCCAATATATATCTCGGGAGACTGAATGGTTGCATCCTTTTAATGTTAAGAGATGTGTCTCTCCCCTAATCGCTCCTTTTCATGACTAATGGGAATCGGTTTAGGCCACCCTTTTTTTGATAATGACTTTGTGGTCTTTACTTTAATCGCACTTGTCTCATTAGCATTGTAATGCTTCATAATTAAAGCGGCTTCAATCATTTCCTATTAATGGCTCTGCCAAATAATTGAGATAGAACGCTTACGTACTAGATATTATTCCAAATATTTGTTTGAGACCCTTAATCGCCAAATGTAATTAATATTTCAATGCCACGATGAAATAGTCCTCACAATAATATAAAGTTTTACCCTCTGTTTGTGGCTTATGTTGCACAAATACTAATATAAAATATTACCTCTGATAAGAACGTAAAAAAATTTATTAGTTCACCTCTACAACAATATCAAGCTTTTTTCCGCTCATACTTTAGATTTTGCAATTAATATCTTAATCACTGGGATGTCTGTTGGCGCAAGTACTATTTAGTTCGATAGTAAAGTGTTTATGCCAACTTCAGACTTCATTTACATTCGCTCAATAAATCGCTAATCAATAAAGTCTTTATATTTACGAAGCTTAAGACACTGTTTGATAGAGATGAGCTTAATTATTCTACGACAAATAACCGTTTTTATTATCCAGCACAAATATTAAGAATAATATTCAATATATATAGATATATTCCAATAATTATATTATAATTTATTATTATTTATCTTTATATTATAATTTTATTATTATTTAATACTCTTTTTTTGAAAGAAGACCTCATATTAGGGTTTCCAAACGGGGGGATATGACAGCTTCTCACAATCTGCTGCTACACAACCGGTCTCAAAACAGTTCCAACAACAGGAAGACATATTTTCATAATTTGGAGATTGTTTCCATACAGATATGCCCATTTTGAAGCCTATCTTTTGGTAAAATTAGAACCAGAAAACAAAGAAACAATAAATGAAACTCAATAAGTACACAAGAACAGATGACACAAATATTTATCCTGGGAAACCCCCCTCTACTTGAGGGTGAAAAACCCAGCCACATCATTATTCGATCCTTTATTGAATGCTCAAACTGGATACAATGCTTCACAAGCTTAATTTGATATATAGCAAGCCTTATGAACTTCACCGATTCTCAATACAAAACGGATCGACACACAAAATGATCACACACAGAATATATAAATAATGTTTGAACTAGATATACCATGAATGCTTGATACAGATACGGAGATAGACACAAAGATCGCTGTTCCTGATACAATATTGTCTCTCAGACTTCCGCTAGAATAATAATAACCAAAACTATCACTGTCTTGATGAACAGAAAATCACTACACGATGATCACTTCAATTGTCCCTCAATTACTCTATATTCCACATTGACAAAAACATCCACGAGCTTCAATGATAAACCTTTAATTTCCAATGAAGATAACTGAAATGAGAGTTACTCAATGAACTATAAGTAACTCAACGACAAGCTCATACAAATCCCTTCATTAAGAATGAATATACAATGACATGATCACCCGACTCCCGACCTGAAGAAAGAATACACAGTAACAATAATGAAGAGACCCTGACGTAAACACAACCTTTCTGCCTTCTGAAATACAAAGCACGAGAATCACAAATCATAGACAAAAGTCATGTAACGCTTGCGCACCAAGTGACATTACAAAAGTCGGCGACGATTACAAAAATGTGCTATTACACCCTTAGACAATCGAACCAACAAAGAATATAGACCTCCGCAATGAAGTAAGGAACACGGTGGCGGATGTGCTGTCAACGGCAATACAACTGCTACATAATCACGATCACGAAGGCATAATAAAATCCATATAGATAATAACAAAATCAACAACAAAACCTTCGTAGGTAGTAGAGAAATGCAAACATAGACAACAATGAACTGGTTCAACCACAACACAAAAGGGATGATGTCTTCATGAAGCGCAAACAACACTGGTACGAATGATAGCTTCTGTCGCTACCAAAACATCAACACTCCCTCTTAGCAAAGGATATATCACACAGTTCTCATGTCATGGAGTCTCTCAACATGACAAACACAATGGCTACACCCATATGTGTTAAAAAAAAGCAAAACTTTATCACAGATTTTCTCAACGTGATAGCATCATGGATTCACTCAAAATGATGTTCAACATGGCTACTCCCATGAGTGAAATAAACACAAGCTCACATCATGGAGTCACTCAACGTGATGTTGTCATGGAGTCTCTCAACATGACATCCACTATGGCTACTCCCATGAGTGGAAAGAGCAACAAGGGCTTTCAGCTCAAATTTCTCCGTCTTAGAGAAAGATGCATTACAAGGGCTTTCACCTCAAATTTTTCCATCACAGAGAAAAATGCATTACAAGGCTTTCACCTTAAATTTCTCCATCATAGAGAAAAATGCATTACAACATGAAGCAAGAATCACTGAAGCTGAGACTCTCAGCAAGAGAATCATTCTCCACAATACCAAGCTTATCTCGAAAATAAGAAAACTTCACTCTAGGAAGTGGCTTGGTGAGAACGTCAACTGTCTGCTCATCCGTGCAAATGTACTTGAGCTCACTTGCTTTCCTTTGAACCATATCTCTTAAATTGTGATACTTGATCTCCACATGCTTGGTTCTATCATGAAAAACAAGATTAACCGAAAGCTTCACACAATTTTGATTGTCACAAAGAATCACAGTTGGTTCAAAAACCTGCCAAACAATCCTGCAAGAAGCTTTCGAAGCCACACCGCTTCTCGAGCTGCAGCACAAGCTGCCACATATTCACCTTCTGCTGTACTTTGAGCCACACATGACTATTTCTTGCTACACCAGGAAATCATAACTGAACCTAAGATGAAACAACAACCGAAAGTGCTCATCCTGTCAGTCACACACCCTGCCCAATCTGAATCAGAAAAACCTTGCAATTTCAGATCTTCACAAGAAGTATACTTCAGACCAAATCCCACTGTACCATGCACATATCTCAATATATGCTTAGCTGCAACAAGATGAATCTGTCTAGGTTCACACATGAACTGACTGAGAGTGTTAACAACATAACATATATCAAGCCTAATATTGACCAAATACATCAATGATCCAATCAATTGCCTATACATAGTGGGATCAACTAAATCTGAATTGGCTGCGACCTCATATAACTTTTTCAGATTTGCTTCCATAGGAGTTGACATAGACTTGCAATCTAACATACCAAATCTTTTCAAAATGTCAATAGCATATTTCTCTCGACTCAGCATAATCTCATTTGGTCTTTGCCATATTTCTAATCCAAGGAAATAATGCATAAGACCGAGATATTTCATCTTGAATTCAGAAGCTAACTCTTTCTTACATTTAGCAATAAGATCATCCTCTCCAGTAATAAATAGATCATCAACATATAGAACTAAAATTAATGCTTTATCATCAATTAACTTGAAATAGAGATTTGGATTTGCATCATTTTTGAAAAAGCCCAAGCTCAATAAATAATGATCAATTCTTTCATACCATGCACGTGGAGCTTGCTTAAGGCCATACAAAGCCTTTTTCAGTCTGCATACATGTGATTCCTTCTCATGAATCACAAAACCCTCTGTCTGCTCAATAAATACCTCTTCTTCAATTACACCATTCAAGAATGCCGTCTTTACATCCATTTGATGTAATTTCCATCCTTTAACTGTTGCAATAGCAATGATAATTCTGATAGAAGTATACCGAGCTACAGGAGCAAATGTCTCCTCATAATCTATACCTTCCTTTTGAGAAAACCCTCTTGGTACAAATCTAGCTTTATACTTTTCAACACTTCTATCAGCTGCATGTTTAATTTGAACAACCACTTAGAAGAAACAACAAATTTGCCTTTAGGCCTAGGAACAATATCCCAAACATCATTCTTGATAATGGATTGATATTTTTCCGTCATGGCATCTCTCCATACTTGCTGATTTGAAGCCTCTTCAAAACTTGAAGGCTCTCTGGTTCAATAATATGATTCATTAAAGCAACATAACCTGCAAACTTATGAGGTCTCTTATTTTCTCTGAAAGTGCCATGAGGGGCTGCATATTTTTCAGCCTCTTGCATAGTATGCCTAGCCCACAAAGGTCTCTTCTTGTCAAAAGAACTATTACTTGGTCCAGTGGTGGAATCTATAGGACCAATAGGATCAATAGGATCTTCTAATTCAGGAGTCTCCTTCTGAATCTCAGAAGGAGAATTAGGGGCAGCAATATCCATATCTTGAGAAGTCTCATAATCTTCTCTATCAATTTCCATAGTAGTCCCTTTAGATCTTTTGCAAGCTACATCTTCTTCAAATGAAACATCTCTGTTAATTTCAATCTCTTTTTGTCCCGGAATGTAGACTCTGTAAGCTTTTGAAGTTTTACTACAAAAATTCCCTTCTTGCCTGAAGGTTCTAACTTAGACCTTTTATCTTTAGGTACATGAATGTAAACTGGACACTCAAAAATTCTGAAATGACCAACTTCTGGTTTGATACCTGTGAATGCTTCTTCAGGAGTCATATTGTCTAAAATTTGATTTGGACTACGATTCTAAGCTGTCCTGCAAGCTTTTGCCCAAAGAAAGGTTTGTAGGCCTTGATCATGGATCATGGCTTTCGCTGCCTCAACAATAGATATGCTCTTTCTTTCTGCAACTCCATTTTACACAAAACTCCCTCTTAATCCCAACTTCAATACAATTTTTTTGAAAGACACCAGAAGTATATTCACCCCCATTGTCAAACCTTAAAACTTTGATCCTCTTATCAGACAAATTCTCTACTTGAGCTTTGAACTCTTTAAATCTAGACAACACTTGATCAAACTCTTTAGTTTTTAGAAAATAAATCCAGGTCTTACGGGAGAAATCATCAATAAAAGTCACATAGTACCAAAAAACACTTAGTGAAGCAACAAACATAGGTCCACATAAGTTGGAATGAATCAACTCTAAAATTTCTTTTGCTCTACTTTCATTATTGTGAAAATGACTTTTAATGTTCTTACCTAGAGCACAACCTTTGCAGACACCATCATGTTCTTGATTGATCTTTGGAAAACCAACAACCATCTTCTCCATGGAGGAAAGAGTTTTGAAATTTAGATCAGCGAATCCTTTATGCCACAGCTCACTAGTACTCATGGAGTCATGTGCTAAGGCTTGAATATGACGAGCATAAAGTCTATATAGACTCTCACGACGAACACCAATTTCACGAACTGTCTTAATGCTAGTGTTTTTCTTCCATGCAAGAACTTTGCCTTCAACAAATGCAACTTAGTATCCTTTATCTTCCAACGCT
Organism: Thuja plicata; assembly: GCA_018584345.1. NCBI lineage: Eukaryota > Viridiplantae > Streptophyta > Pinopsida > Cupressales > Cupressaceae > Thuja > Thuja plicata. The sequence continues at coordinate 1,262,341 of MU227089.1, read as the reverse complement.
GAAATATAAATCAGATTTCTTGATTCCAAGAACGAACAGTACATCACTCAGATGAAGAGGAATTTTTGAATCTAAATGAAAAGATGTAGTTCCAACACCTTTCACAGAATAACAAGCATCATCACCAATAATAACTTGCAAATGAGTATCCTTTCTATCAGATTAGAAAGATGCTCTCGATATCCTATAATATGGCGAGAATCTCCACTGTCAATTAGCCAAGTATCACTATCAGTAGGAACATTATTTGAAAGCGCTGATATAAATAAGAAACTCTCTAAATTTTCACTTGATTCTCTACGAGGAGAAGCATTTTCAACATTTGTAACAACTTGATGTTTAGGTCTTGTTGAACAATCTCTAGCAAAGTGACCATACTTGTCACATCTGAAACACTGAATCCGAGATAGATCCTTCTTCTTCTTAGGTTCAAGGGATGAATCAGAATTCCTATCTCTATTTCTCTTGAAATTTCCTTTTCTTCCTTTCCTTTTAGAAGTATGGGCAGCAAGGACATGATCTTCTTTATGGTGAGATTTTCGCCCATTTCCTCTCGTCTTCAATCTGCATTCCTCTTGAATACAATCAACTCTCAAACGGTCAAACTTGGGTAGTTCATCTCTTCCACTAATCCCTTGAATGAAAGATTCCCAAGAGTGAGAAAGACCATTCATGGCCAACATAACCATGTCTTTGTCCTCAATAGCATTTAGCTGATCCTTCAATTCTGTAATCTTCATGAAGAAAGATACAACAAATTCTCCTCTAGCCATTTTAATATGTAAGAGTTGACATTTCAAGGCTAGAGCTCTGCTAGTGTTGTTGAATTCATAGAAACTTTGAATTCAACTTGGATATAACAGGTACCAGATGATCCTTAACAAAATCAATCAGTATTTTCCTTGTCATGATATTGTTCTTCCTCCATTGAGCTTTCTCAGTGTCATCAGAAGGTTCAGCTACATCAGACTTCACCTAGTTGAGAAGATCATTTTCTTCAAGTGCAATTAGGACTCTGAAATTCCATGAAGTAAAGTTGGATGCACCATCCAGCTTGTCTTCAACTTTGAGTCCATTTATCATTGTAGGAAGCTGAAATAAACAAGCTAGGAGACAAGCAAAGAATATTTCAAAACTTAAGAGTTTTGGTTCTGGATCTTTTATTTAGGCCTGCTCTGATACCATCTTAAAATTAGAACCAGAAATAGAGAAACATTAAATTGAAACTCAATAAGTACACAAGAACAAATGACACAAATATTTATCCTGGAAAACCCTCCAGTTGAGGGTGAAAAACCCAGCCACATAAAAATTCGATCCTTTATTGAATGCCCAAACTAGATACAATGCTTCACAAGCTTAATTTGATACACAACAAGCCTTATGAACTTCACCGATTCTCAATACAAGAAGGATCGACACACAAAATGATCACACACAAAATATATAAATAATGTCTGAACTAGATACACCATGAACGCTTGATACAGATACGAAGATAGACACAAAGATCGCTGTTCCTGATACAATATTGTCTCTTAGACTTCTGCTAGAATAATAATAACCAAAACTATCACTGTCTCGATGAACAGAAAATCACCACACGATGATCACTTCAATTGTCCCTCAATTACTCTGTATTCCACATCGACAAAAACATCCACGGGCTTCAATGATAAACCTTTAATTTCCGATCAAGATAATTGAAATGAGTTACTCAATGAGCTGTAAGTAACTCGACGACAAGCTCATACAAATCCTGTCATTAAGAATGAATACATGATGACATGATCACCGACTCCCGACCTGAAGAAAGAATACACAGTAACAATAATGAAGAGACCCTGACGTAACCACAACCTTTCTGCCTTCCGAATACAAAGCACGGGAATCACAAATCACACAAAAATTATGTAACGCTTGCACACCAAGTGACATTACAAAGGTCGGTGATGGTTACAGAAATGTGCCGTTACACCCTTAAGACAACCGAACCAACAAAGAATATAGGCCCCTGCAATGAAGTGAGGAACACGGCGGCGAATGTGCTGTCAATGGCAGTACAGCTGCTACATAATCACTATCATGAAGGCATAATAAAATCCTTACAGATGATAATAGAGCCAACAGCAAAACCTTCACAGGTAGTAAAGAAATGCAAACACAGACAGCAATGAACAGGTTCAACCGCAACACAAAAGAGACGATGTCTTCATGAAGCGCAAACAACACAGGTACGAATGATAACTCCTGTCACTACCAAAACATTAACATCTTTGAAGACAGATTTTTGGATAAGTCCAGTTCAACACTTTTCTGTGCTCTAGAGTTAAGCAAATGCTTTCGCATTTACGGTGATGATATTAAAAATTCACCTAGCGCATTTCTTATATTTTTTCAATTGAATGAAACAAGAAGTGTAACTGGAGGTTAGGCATTCTAACCCAGATAGATGATATCCAAAAGTTTACTGCAAGCAAGTTGAACTCAAGGAACCAGTATTTCAAAATTGCAACGCTGAGTTCTGGATTCAAGCTCCCTTCTTTAAAATCTTTATTCAATCTACCTCTGAGTTGCACATGATAGTAAAAAACCTGTTTGTACTGGGATAAAAGACCATTGTCTCTTCCAAAAGAGTTAGCTACATCTGCTTAATCTAGTCATTCAGCTCAGGGAGGCTTGGTACCGAACCTTCCCTATCAGGGCCATCTCTTTGGAAAGCTCTATCTCCACAGTTTCATCTCCTCCCAATTTTTAAATTGACATATCAGCTACTTTTATCATTCCTTGCCACCTGTATATATTCTTTTCCTTGCAATTCTTATCCAGCACTTTATTAACTGCATTTTTTTTCTTTGTTTGCCTTACTTGTTGTGTAAGAACAATGTATGAACTTTTCTTGAGTGTTGCTTTTTGCCTTGGCATAAATGGTTTCCCAAGGCCTTCTGGTTTATTTGTTGTCTCTGGGGTATCATTTTTCTCATTGGTGAATTTTTGGGTAAGGGCCCACTTGCATATTTTTAAAAAACAAGAGGAAACAAAGAAGGCTTCAGACCCATGAATGTGTAGTGCACAAATCAAAGAACTAACTTGGAGGAAGTGAGGAAGACTGAGGAAATTCAAGTTTCAACAGTGTGCTGAGATCAAATAGGAGGATGCTAAGAGGGGAAAGGAAGCCTGGAGGTAGCATAAAGCTTCACGAAAATCAGAATCAATCATCCTTCTGCTTCATGAAACTTAGAATCAATCATCCTTCAGCTTCATGAAAGTCGGGATCTATCATCCTTTGTACGAAGATAAGCCTTCAAGCCTATTTGGCAGTGCCCTTCCTCCTACTGCTAGTAGGAATAGCATCCATTGTCCATTGGGTGCCATCGTCAATCAAATTCTGTCCTTCAATTCAGAGTTTCACTGCTTCTGATTTTCATCCTTTCTTTTTCCTGGGAATGCCAAAGTATGGCCTGAAGATGTGGCTTGCGGTTCGAGAAATAACGTTGTCCTGTACATCTGCGGGGGACTAGAGGTACTCACCATTTATGAATTGTAATCACCCTCACCCTCCAAAATTTGGTTTGTATGACTGAGATCTTCTCTGGAAGGGCATGGAGATGGGATGGGATCCACAATAGCAATGGCATCTACAAGAAATCTGGGGTTCCATAAATTTTCCATGATTATGCCAAAGAAAATCCTCATCAGGTGAGCCCTTCTTCTCGATCCACTTCTTAAGGCTGATTGTCGTCAAACCAGGTGATTTTTTGACAGCGCATCTTACAATTTTATGCCAATCATGTTCCAGTGAAAGAAATCATGTTGCACCATATCAATTGAGGGGGAATCCAAGTTCCAAAGAACAAAATCCTCAGAATGGGGGTAATTTACTCAGAAATTTGAGGGCAGGAGATTATCCACCAATGTCAGCTGCTGTATTAACTGTCATCAGAGACAAGGAAATTGATCGGGTCATCTGCCAAAGCCCCTAACGAGACACCCAAGGGAAAAGAGAGTTTAGTTGGCAAGACAGGTGCGGGAACCCCAGCATCCAAAACAATCTCAGGGATTAGAGTGTCATCTTTAACCAGAATCTGAGCCATCTTCTTGGGTGGAAGAATTAGGGCTCGCCAATAAAATCTTTCCCTACAGAAGGTGCAGCATTCATGGTAAGGATTTGCCTTATTCCTGAAAGCTTTGAAAGTTTTAGGGCCCTGTTGGGTCTCAATAATATCAGGGTAGTTGATTTCTGTCACATCAGAAATGGAGGTGAAGTGAGAAAGGCCCAGCACAGCCCAACTGCCTTAGTCCCGAGGGATTGAAGTCCTTCCCCAGCCCATTTGCTTTCTTCTTCTGTTGCGTCTTTCCTCTCTTTGCCTCTGCTCGCCTTACTGTCGCTCCTGCCATTTCTTTCCTCGCTTCTCTTTGCTCTGTGTTTATGCTTACATTCCATATGGTTGTCTTCATACATGCTTGCCTTCCAACTTATTAGATATGCTATTTTTTTTTTCTCTGGGGTCTCTTAACCCTCCACATCCTTGATTTCCTTCACTCTGTATAATCTGGCTGTTTTAGATATTGTTCCTGCTTCTGCAATACCTGCTCCATTTGTTGTCAACTGTTTACCTTGTGTTGGTTGCAAAGGGTCTGCTTTATGCAGATTAGGGTTCCATACTTTTTCCGCACCTATCCTCCAATTTTCAAAATAGATGTGTAGTGATAGCGATAATGACACCATTATTAAATTTATGACCAGGATTATTTTGTTTATCAAGGAAAGGCCTTTTATTGTCTCTCTCAAATAAATATTGTCTGAGAAAATAATAAGAATTTGTAGTATATATGTGTATGTTGTGTGTGAGAGTCGTGTATGCATGTGTAACTGTCTGTGTATGTTTATGATTTTTATGTTTTTTGTACGAGGACCTAAAATTTAACCTAACCTCAAATTTTGTTTTGCCGAATCTGTGTACTGAACCTGCAAACCTGGACTGAAAATGGCAACATTGGTATTTGCACCATTTGTAAAAGGTGTTCTCCATTTTCAGACCTCAGGATTCAGAAATGGAGTAGTTGATAAAGATTTTGCATTAGTAGCTTGCTTGAGTTAGCCACCATGTTTAATGGCAGGGTAAACTCCTGTATTTGATAAAGCCGCATTTGTTATGGTGTTACAATTTTGACAAGAGAGTATCATGAATATGCCAAGGTAAAAGAGAAAATAGCAGCAAAGAACATGCATCTGTATAGAAGGCAAGTAAACGTGCTTGCAAAAACTAGGATCATTTTACTTGAAAATGCAAATTACAACAGCATAATTTACTCAGGATAGCATTAAAAAACAGTGTTGAATAGATAAATCTTTTGTATTAATGAGTTAGAAACTTGATTTGCAGATGATGGGTGAATCGACTGGGTAGGACCTCATGAAGTGTATCTCACCAGTTGCTAGTTGCAATCAAATACGAGTTTTTGCATTTCACCATGCTATAAATAAGTTTTGATTTCATAAATATTATTATTGGATCTTAAAAAAGAGAGTCTATTATTGCGCATTTATATTTGAATGAAGCATATTTATTTATTAATTAATAGGTGAATTATCATACTCTTCAATTAGGAATTATGAAGAATTTCAATATAACATTAAATGGTGAAAATCTGGAAAAATTTATTTAAGAATTATATTAAGTACATCATTTAATGGTTGGTTTTCTTTGAGAAATAATCATGAATTAGTTTTGCTAAATATTATTTAAAGTATTTAAAGAGCATGGAATGCCTTTGTTTGGTACATAGAAAATACATACTTTATGATTACATTGCGAATTTCAGGCTTTGGCATGAAGATCATGAGCTTTGTCAATAGGGTATCATTCAAGGTGGAATTTTGTACTTGTAGATGTAAATTGAATTTGTAAGTAGTGCAGTTGATATTGTGGAGGGTTGATATGTTTAATTGATTAAGAGTTAGAACATGAAAATTTAAAATTTAGCATTTTTTTGGAGAATATGGATAGATAAGATAATCTATTAATGTCCAACAAAAGACCACAACATGGGTCCAAGGGACTGTTGAAAACAAGACAAGGGGCCAGCCCACAACAATGACATTAATCAGTGCTCGAAGAGAAGCAATAAAGACAAACAAACAACCGAACGTGAAGAGGGAGAGAAAGAGGGGAAGGGAGTCCCTACCAGGAGTGCCCCAACCCCTACTACAAAATTTGCAGACATGAAGAACCACAACACCAAACGATAAGCCATAGAGCTAGCTAGGGGGTGCTTGACTTGCTTCTAACGCTTCCTGGAAGGTGAAGAAACTTGCTGCTAAAGAGAACCCTTCTGGGGATTCACAAGCCGATAATGGCTAGAGGGGGGACCAAGTTGGCGCTTGGTGCTTCGTGCTGAGTGAATCTCAGGGAAGGAGGTCATAAGTTGGCAGGAAGGCGTGGTATCATGGTGTTGATGTTGATTTTGAAGAGAGCGGTCTTGAAGTCTAATGACCTCTTGAATTTAGAGGGAAATGCACCGCTAGTCTGTGAATCTGAAAAAAGTGGAGAGGGATTGAACACATCTGAAAAGGTAGTAGAATCCGCCTTTGATCTTGTAGTATACAAGGCATTGGAAAATAAAGTGCTTCTTAGTCACCGTCTCATCCATACTGCACAACTGGCAAATCCTACTTTCCTTGGGCAGCGAATGATTAGTCTCGATGTGGAGTCGATGAGAACCCACCCTGAAGGAACCAAGGGGGATCCAGAGGGAATGTGCCCAGTGGTGGGATAAGTAAGAAGGGCGAACAAAGAGTTTGTCCTTCAACTCCAGAAAGTGCTCAACTTAGAATGCCATCTTTGGGTGAAGACCCTCGTGTGGTTAGCCCAAGTAGTGTGAACGAATTGCCTGTAACTATCGATTCTAATACACTTGTTCATCTCTTGTCTAAACGGGAGGAGATAGTGAGGGGCATCGAGAGAGTATTAGTAGGGAGGGAAATGACCAATCTCAATCCCTATATATCCAAGAAGAGTTGAGGCCTCGACAAACCAACCATGGGCCCGACCTGAAGTAACAAAAGTAGCAATGGACTCCGAAGAGCAATAAGCGAGGTAGGGGTATCTTTGTCGTCCATCACTAGAGATAGCAAAGCCCCACAGGTGACGTAAGAGCCAAATAAGATCGAAGATGACCCCAAGTCTGAAGAGGTGAGCCCCAAACTTTGCACGAATAATACTATGAGGGATGGGCTGCTTGCAACTGATGATCTATCAAAGAAGAGCTTGAACATGTTCCACAAAAGCCCAATCATACTCTACTAAGGAAGGTCCCCAAACCACAAAGGTGCTGTGACCAAGCGAACCACATAACAATATTCATACATGAAATCAAAGTCTTGAAGGACATGAATGTGTAAACCCTAAAACCTATGTTGTGAGATTGTAACTAAGATGATTGAATTTCACCAAATTGGCAATGCAAAATATATCTAAGTAGGTAGTGGAATTATCAAGATGTAACAACTTAATTGAACCTTTGCGTGTGGATGCAGGGTTTAATTTTAAGCTTACATGTTGATAATTTCATATTTATTGAAAAATTAGGACTAAAAAGCAAATGTTTTACCCAATTTACTTCATATAGCATTAAAAAACACTTTTAAATAGACAAATCTTTTGTATCAATGAGTTACAAACTTGATTTGTAGATGATGGGTGAATTGACTGGAGTCAGATCTTCTTTAAGTGTGCAATAGCTAGTATCACATGTAACACAGTGAAGCAAAAATAAGTTTAAATATTTAAGACAAACATGGAAATGTAATAGCATGATAACATGTCTCACTAGTTGTTGGTTTCATTCAAAGATGAGTTTTTGTATTTCACCATGCTATACAGTTTTGATTTCATAAATATTGTTTAAATTGGATTTCAAAAAATAAATATGTTTTTGAATATTTATATTTGAATGAGCGGTATTTATTTATTATTTAATACGTAAATTATCACACTTTTGGATTAGGAATTATGGAGAATTTTGATATAAAATTAAATGATGAAAATTTGAAAAAAATTATTATTACAGGATTATTGTAAATTAAGGACATAATTTTATTTTTGGATTTCTTTGAGAGATAGTCATGAAATAGATTTGCTAAATATTATTTAAAGTATTTAAAGACCACGGGATGCCTTTGTTAGGTACATAGAGAATAGATACTTTATGATTACGATTGGAAATTCATGCTTTGGCATGAATATCACGAGCTTTGTTGATAGGGTATCATTCAAGGAGGTAGAATTTTGTACTTGTAGATGTAAATTAGATTCATAATTAGTAAAGTGATTAGAAATTGAAACTATGTAGGGTCGATATGTTTAATTGATTAAGAGTGAGAACATGAAAAGTCAAAATCATACAATTTTTTGGAGAATATGGATATAAGGGTTTAGAAACTATGATATAAGTGTTTGACCAAACACACTATGTAACTATATTCATACATGAAATTAGAGATTTGTTAGACATAAATATGTAAACCCTAAAATATATGTTGTTGAAATTGAAACTAGAATGAATGAATTTCACTAAATTGGCAATGTGAAACATATCCAAATAGTGGAATGATTAATACGTAATAACTTATGTGAACTTTCGTGTCTAGATGTAGGGTTTTATTCATTTTCATTAGTTAATTAGGCATTTTCTTAACCCTAATTTTAGCTATTTTAAGCATGTTTATTTCCATAATATTATTTAGTGCTGCTTATTTGCTTATTCATATTTCATCTTCTCCCTCCTTTGCATTTCTTATTAATGGAATAAGATAGCTTTATTTCTTAAAAATGCACTCATCTAGCTTTAAATTTTATTCCATAATTTTCTTGTATGTTGTGACTTAAGTGTATAGTTTTTCTTTTCTTTTTAAAAGAAATATGGGGTGTCTCTTATTTTTTTATTAGTGGGAAATAACATTATTCAAACAATTATTTGATTTCGAGTAGTTTTTATAGCTATCACTATCACTATCACTATGGTATTAGGTCTTGGATGAATTCTTGTTTATTAAATATCTAACATGGTATTAAAAACATAATGTTGTGGTTTGGTCCATTGTCATGTCCCATCAAATTGAGGATAAAGGCCTTGTGACTTATTTGGTTAAAAGTTTTTTATTTTTTATAATCTTTGTATTTTCCCGAGACAACATCTGGGATTGACTAGCTTGAAACAAATGCTTTAGATTGCGAGTAATTGTTCATCGATGAAATATTTTTACGCATTCACAATTCATCCCCTCTTGTGCAAGAGATCCATTCATCTCTAAGGGCCCGTTTGGTAGCTGGAATATGCCTAGAATTGACATTATCTAATTCCCAGTTTTGTTTCTTCCATGTTTGTGTCCATCCAAAAAAATTGGAATTGGAATTTTGAAATTCCAATTTTGCCCCAAAATGGGCATATGCATCTTCCACCCAAATAGGTGGAATTGGAATTTCGAATTCCAATTCTAATTTTTATAAAACCAAATTTAAAATGTCATCGGGTTCGAGACTTCTCTAAACCAAGTTCAATATTCTCATCGAGTCTATGGGCATGAGGAAACATTAATAAAATCAATGGCTTGTTTGTAGTGATGATGTGTATTTTGGAGTTTTTTATTTTATAAATTTGTATAAAAAATAAAGAAATATGAAATATGACAGAATTTGGACTAGCGTATTTAAATATTAAATACCAAAGTGACTATTAAATATTAAATACTGGAGTGACAGAATATTAAATATAACAAAATTTAGACCAGTTGAATATTAAATACCGGAAGATTCAATATGACGAAATTTAGATTAGAGTATTTAAATATTAAATACCAGAGTGACTATTAAATATTAAATACCAGAGTGAGAATATTAAATGACATAATTTAGACCAGTTAAATATTAAATATTAAATACCAGAATATTTAATATTGAGCTTGTTTATAGTGATAACATGTGTGTTTTGGAGTTTTTTATTTTATAAATTTGTATAGAAAAATTATAAAAATATTAAAAACTTTGTACAAAATGTTAAAATTTTAAAAAAACTTATAAACATAATTTTTTTTGCTCGATAAACGGCCATAGCCTTTTTATTTTATTAAATTTTCTTGTTATTTTTTACATCTCCGTTCAACATTGGGCATTGGTGGGAAAGAACAAAGTGAAGAAAAGCCCCAGTATCGCCCAGGGACCATAGTTCACTTAGACTAAATAAAAGTAATGATAGTAGATGATTATAGGGGCATACCCCTAAGTACAAAGATAAGAGGGCATACCCTCATGCATTTTTGACATTACATATATGTTCTAGGTAACATCTTTCTGTTTTATACAAAAAATTTCCATGTTTTTCAGATGAGAGATAAGGCTTTTCTCCTTCTTCCAAGAGCTTGAGAAGAAGTATAATACATATATGAAGTGGATGTAGGCTTTACCTTCTTTTATTTATGGTAATGATCTTGTTAAAAAACTCTCCACCAAAAGCTAAGATCTTTGTTAGTTTTCCATTTGATTAAATAAAGACTCTTAACAAATTAAAAAGATCTTACTTGTTCTTGAAACACTGCCTTCTGTCTTGACAATTCCTGCATCCATTAGATTATATAATACAAAAAGTGCCATAATGCTTTTTATGTTATGATGTTCGACTGTAAGGAAATGATTTTCCTTTACAGGTCATGCACAAAATTAACTATTTCAGAGAGTTAGCGTACTTGATATTGCCCAATGTAACATAGAAAACCTCTTTACCAAAAAAATCCTGCATACCACCATGGTTTTATCATAAGAGTTTGAGGAACATGACCAGTGTCTTTAACAGAGAGCCTGGAAGTAATATTGAATTAATCGATATAAAATTAAACCAGATCCCTGTCTTATTTCATGCCTCATGGAATTTAATTTTTTTTGACTGGTAATCGGTTTTGACTGGAGCTTTGAACCAGTGAGGACACATATGGGAGTCCTCATCCCCGAAGTTACATTATTAGTAGTACTATGGCGTGAATGCCTTACCAATTTTTGTCTCGTGCTGTGACCTCTAATATGATGGCTCTCCTTATCTCTCCACACCTTATATCTCCCAATCCTCTGGAAGCACCTCTCCTTATGCCTCCCTACCTAAGCTCCTTATACCTCCCAATGAGCACACACACACATCCCCCGCCAAGCTGGCAGGTCAATTCCTCCAACAACAATGACCTCTCCTTATATCTCCCTGGCCAACACCTTATCTCTCCAGCTGTCGGGATCCTCTAACTACCAATCGAATGTTGGAACTGCGGTGGCTTTGTCTTAGCCTCCTTATACCTCCCGTCGATCGATCCCACTAGGCTGGCAGCGCACGGCAAGGGCCCACCACCAATCGGCATGGCAACAACGGCTGGTGGGATTCAAATAGAAAACCGCCCTTACAACAAGGCTCACGGCAACTGCCACGCCTGTGGGGTGACCCCCCCTCATGGATTTTAATTAGTCTACAAGGATATTTACTAATAAACTTACGGGAGGTCTATTTTTTATCTAGGTAGAATTACCAATTTTCCTCCTTTGAGCTCAATTTGGGAATTTAAATTTTTTGAGTCTTTTGCTGAAGTCCTAAGTCTATTTGATGAGACAAAGTGATTCTACTAAGGATTAGAGTCTTAGGGTTTGATTATGCACTTTCAAAATTCTTGTTATGGTTATTCATTGATTTTATTTTAAACTCTACAAGATTAGGACCATATCCCTACATTCATCAAGAGTGATTGACAACATTAATCCCTAAATTCATATTAATTACGCATTCATGATATAATTAACCGTCGCACACTCGCTAACCAAAAAGCTACATGCTAACTTATACAATGAGTGAACGACAACATTATTTAAGCCATGAACTAAACCGTGTCGCACACTCACGGGCCAAATGAACTTAACCGCCAACCATGCTTCCCTTGCTTACTCGCGCAATTAAGGAACCAACTGCAATTCACACCCATGACTATGTGACATAGCTAAAAACTCTTGACAGTTATAGAATAAGAGTTTGACATCTACCTTCCTGAGATATGAATTTAACATGATGGTTTAAATCACCAAAGGATTGATGATGGAGCCATCTGTTCCTAGATTGGCCAGTTCATCTGCTCTCTTATTCCCTTCTCTATATATATGATTGAAGGTAATAGAGGTGATTTTTTCTGTTATGGATAATGCATGATCCAGAAGTGCTCTGAGCTTCCAATTTAGAATTGTTTGGGATCTAAGAGCATTGATGGTGTTGGCAGAATCACCTTCTATATCAAGATTTGAGATTCCTAATTTGGAACATAGTTTGAGGCCTTCCACCAGTGCACACATTTCGGCCATATTGTTAGTGGTAGTACCTAAAGGTTTTGCAAGAGAGGCAATTTCCATCCCATTTGAATCATGAATGACACAACCTATACCAACGGGTCCAGGGTTACCTCTGGAAGCCCCATCAAAGTTGAGTTTGAATATGCCCTCAGATGGAGGTTTCCATACACATTCTTTTCTTGCTTTGGCATTATTGATGTTTGGTTTGTTGGACCAAGGACGGATCTTGAGACCAATCCATTGATGTCTCATAGCACCATCCCATGCAGTCATAGGTTTATTAGGAACTGACTAATTTGATAATCTATTTTTGTTACTTCGATGATGTTTGCATTAATTTTATTTATAAGTTGATTAACGTCCATATGTTTATCTTTAAAGAGTCTCCGATTCCTCTCCTTCTATACCTCCCATCTAATAATAGATAGACTTACCTTCCATATGATATTGTAAATACTATCTTTATGATAGTTTGGCTAGGTTTTGAACAAATCTTTCAAGCTATGAGGAAATGCTGATGTGTAGTCAAGTTTGTCACAAAGTCATTCCCAACATTTCCTAGTATAAGGGCAGTGTAGGAGTAAGTGATTTGTGGATTCAGAATCTGAATTACAGAGGCAACATCTACTGGGGCCTTCATATCCCATTTTAGTAAACCAGTCAGCTGCGAGAATCTTATTTTGAATAGCAAACCATGAGAAGAGCCCTGCCTTGGGAAAGACATGTTTGTCTAAGCAAAGGTGAAGGGGAAGATTTGTTTTATTATATTGATGTTCAACAATAATTAGTTTATAACCATCTTTAGCATTATATTTACCATCATTTGACACTGACCACAAAAGAGAATCCTTTTTACTATTAAGAATGATTTTTCTACTTGTTAGAATGCTTGATAGCATGGTTTTATGATGGTCTGGTATATTAATGTTCGCCAGTGATTTCCATGTAGGGTTGTCAAGGGCGATATTAGCTGGAGGGATAAAGTAGTCATAAACGTATTTGCCCTAACATTGTTTAAGGGTTTGGATGGTGTTCCCCCAGTTATGCATACTCGAGATGGGAGGTAGACCTTCCCAAGAGTCTTCCCAAAAAAGTGCCTCTTTCCCATCATTGATTTTCCAAGATAGGCAATTGCCTATAGTATTCTTACATTCCATCATAAAATTCCAAATATGTGAACCATGCGGGGGATGTCTGGTTCTGAAGAGCATGATGGGATCTCTGCCATTAAGATATTTATAGCAAAGAATTTTACCCCATTTCAGATTAGGTTTGTTGAGGAGATTCCATACTAGTTTGGCTCCAAGGGCTTTACTTTTCTCTTTGGTGTTTTTGAAGCCTAAACGCCCATATTCAATGGGTGTACAGAGAGTGTCCCAAGCTACTAAGGGTATTTTATGTTGGTCATTGATCCCTTGCCAAAATAATTTTTTAAAGTGTTTGTTAATTTCCTTACTTCTTTTCGAGGGAAGATGGTAGCAAGCCATTTGGTAGATAGGGATGGCTGAAAGGACCGACTTAAGCATTGTCAGCTTTCCTGCTAAGGATAGCCATTTTCCATTCCATGATGTTGTCCGTTTTCTAATCTTTGAAATAATGGGGTCCCAAGAATTGGTATCTTTAGTTCTCTTGTCTAGAGTTAGGCCAAGGTATTTGTAGGGGAGTGAGCCTTTCCTAAAATTAAGGATATTGCAAATATCGGTTTCCAAGGTTGGGTTAGTGTTTAGGAAGAAGATTTCAGACTTGTCTTGGTTAATTTCTTGTCCTAAAGCACAAGTATATGATTGTAGGATTTCCTTGAAGTTTTGAGCCTCTTGTAGTGAACTTTTGCCAAATAGCATGGTGTCATCAATGAATTGTTGATGCGTAATGGGTTCCACATTAGAGGTGACCTTAATACCTTCAATCTTATTATCCCTCCAAGCCTTAGTAATGGACCTCCCCAAGGCCTCAACCATAATTATGAAGAGGAATGGAGAAATAGGATCTCCTTGACGAATGCCTTTGGACACTTCAAAGAAGCCTTCGAGGGAACCATTTACTAAGACAAAAAATTTGGGAGTTGAGATGCATTCAAAAATTAGATTAATCCATTGTTTATCATAGCCAATTTTTTCAAGCACTTTACAAAGGAATCTCCAGTCTACCTTGTCATAAGCTTTGCTGATGTCAAGTTTAATAAACACACTTGGGTTTTTAGTCATTTGGGTTGAGGGTATAGCCTCCTAGGCTATGATGACTCCATCGTAGATGGATCTATCTTGAACAAAACTTGTTTGTTCCTCACTCATGATTAGTGGTAGTAATTTCTGTATTCTGTTGGAAAGGGTCTTGGGTAATAGCTTGTATATAGTGTTACAAAGGGCTATGGGTCTGCAATCATTAAAGATTTCAATCTTAAACCTTTTTTTGGAATTAAGGCTAAGAAGGTATTATTTATTTCTCTTAGAAGCTTACTAGAGTTTTTGACTCCTTCAAGGGTTGCAGTGACCTCATTGCCAACAAAATCCGAACATCTTTGAAAAAACATAGCTGGGAAGCCGTCAGGGCTAGGGGCTTTACCTTGCTGCATTTGTTTAAGAATCTTACCAATTTCCTCCATAGTAAATTTAGCTTTTAGGGATCTATTGGTGTCTTGATTGGTAAGATCAGAGGGTTCCGTATTGTGAATGGTATTTCTATAGTGTTTAATAGCTTCCTCATCCATGGCCTTGGTTTCCTCAATTATCGTTCCATCTGTTTTGGTAATTTTAGTTATTTTATTTACGTTCCTTCTTGCATTGGTGAAAAAACTTAGTATTTTTTATCTCCTGCATTAAGCCAAGTTTCTTTGGTTTTTTGCCTCCAAAAGAGTTCCTCTTTGGCTAAGATATCCTCCAGGTCAATTTTAAGAAGTTTTTCTTTTTGGTATGTTTCTTGATTCATTCCATTCGCTATGATTTTTTTATTCAAGTATTCGAGTTCAGTTTTAATTTTAGCTTTTCTCTCAAAGATGTTACCAAACCATTCTTTGTTCCATGAGATTAGTTTGCTCTTTATTTTCTTAAGCTTATTAGCAATGATGAATAGTTTTGATCCCTTGAATTGCAAATTTTTCCACCACTGCTGTATTAATGGTAATAGTCTCTCATCTTTGAACCACATATGTTCAAATCCGAAGGGGGAGACATGGGTTCTAGAATCATCAAGGATGTCTAGTGATATTGGGAAGTGGTCAGATCCCGAGAAAGGTAGGATTTTAGTTTTAAGGGTGAAGGGAAAACTTGGTAAATATCCTCTGAATAAGAATCGATCAAGTTTTTCAGCTATGTTTTCCTTGCCTTGTCTCATGTTAGTCGAAGTAAACATACCTTCTTCTGGGTTTAGATCCATTAAGTTGTTGTGTCTAAGCCATTCAACAAAGTCCTCCACTGATCTTGGATTAACATTTCTACCTCCTTTTTTCTCAGAGGAGTCTAGGATGGTGTTAAAATATCCACCAATGATAAAGGTTTGGTTTGGGTGGAACTTTAGGAGTGTATTAATTTCTAGCCACATCAACCGTTTGTCTAAGTAATTAGTTGGTCCATAAATATTTAATATATTAAAGTTTAGATTGGATTTCAGACTCTTGATAGTACCACACATCCAATGTTTATTGATGGAGGTGGGGGTGTATATGATTTTCCTTGTGTCAACTATGACAATCAAGCTGCCTGATGCCCCATCTGCTAGAGCACCAAAAACCTCCAAGAGTCCAAATTTTTTGTTGAGGTTTGTTAAATCATCATTATTGAGTTTGGTTTCTTGTACGAGCATTAAATCAGGTTTATATATATTGATGCAATGTTTTATTAAACAATGTTTGTTAAGGGGGTTACAGCCCCTAACATTCCATGAAAGGACCTTCATTGGTCCTTGGGAGGGACCTTTCCCCTCCCTGCATGAAATAAGTGTATGATCTTAGTTTGATTAGCCTTGTTTGCATCTTTCATTCTAAGCTCTGCTAGAGATTTTCTGCCTCTCTTTTTAGGAGATTTTGCACAGTCAATCTCAGTAAAGCCATCTTCACAGATAGCTATACCAAGTTCAGGATTACTTCCAAAGGCTTCCAGTTCCACCATTTCTTCTTCTAAGACATGTTGGTCATGCTCCTCAACATCAAGTTCTTGGATTTTTTTAATTAAAATTTCTCTTTCAACATTAATAGCATCCATATTTATAAAGTCTTTCAAATAATTGTCTAGAGTCTCATTAAGAATTTCCTTAGCTATTGCATTAATTTTAGATTGAGTAGAAGGGGCACCATTGGAAGATGGATCTGTCATTTGCATGCTGTAGTTTGGGAATTGAGGGATCCCAAAGGATGGCACTAGATCCAAGATGGATGAAGGTAAGGGAGATGCATGAGCTGGTTGGGGATCAACAATAGAACGCACCATATTGAGGGGTTCTAATGCTGCTTGGGACAGGGGGTTGGTTTCTTTATTTTGGGACTGCATTTGGGGTTCATGTTGTGACACTAGTGCCTCATCTCCTTCCTTTCTTGCTTGTTGCTTTTTAGGGGATGGTGGCTGCTGATGTGTGGGTGTGGGCTGATTATTAGACTTGTGATTAAAGGGAGATGGAGGGGTAACAGGGTTGGATGTGATGGATGGAGAGGGACTATTGCAATCAAAAGAGGAGGAAGCGTTAGAGAGAAAGGATAACCTAACTAGTGTGTTAGGGAGCTGGGGGTTTATGAAGTTCCTCAAAAGATGTTGGAGGTTGGTTGTATGGTGGGGTCCCTTGAAATCATCATTTGGGTCTCCTGTGAAGATATCAAATCTTCCAATGGTGCCTTTGTAAAGTTATGACTCTAGTTCATATATGTAGTGGTTTGTTATGATTTTGACTGGTTTTAACTCACTGGGAGCATTATCCATGAGTAATTTAACATCTAAATCTATCATTTAACAGTGTTCAAAACCAACTACTGTACCAAATTGTTTACCAATCCTTCTTAATATGCTATGATGCATTAATTCAACTGGGTAGGTTTTAAGACATACCCATTTAAGTGGGCTTATTTTAGGTTATTTGCTATTGTTGAAATTAGGCCTCCATCTAATGAATTTTAAATTATACCCTTTATAGAAAAAAGTTTCAGAAATGAGAGCTTCTACTAAGTCTCTTGATTCACAATAAAAAATAGTGTTTTTACTGTTGATAGTAATACTTACCTGTGTACCCAGAGCCATTATGAAGCAGTTTGCAATGGTCGAGATGTGGGTCGCCTCCCCCTCCCAAATTGCATAGACTTTGTGAGATTCACATCTTTCCCAAATCTCATTGGAGATCTCATTGCTGATTATAATGGTCGTTGTATCTTTGTCATACACGAGTTTTTTGGTGGAATTTTGTTTGATCCTCTGCTTCAAACTTATTGGTACTGCATTTGCCCCCGTGACAATTTTTGATTCCCTGCTTTCCCATTCACCAATAAGGGATGGGGTTTTGTTGTATTCCACACCTTGTTGGTTGTTCAGTCTGATCTAATCCACCCAGCTTCGTCTTTTGTTGTCTCCGTTCTACTTGAAACTCACTTTTTTAAATTTCTTTATTAGGGTTAGCCGTCGCAGGGCCTTAGGCATATTTGGTAACATAAAAGTACTTTCTGTGTGTAGAATCTTTCCCATGGACTTCTTTTGGCGGTGTTATTGCCTTATTACAATTATTAATGCCATAGTTCTTCTCTGTAACTTGCTTCAAATTAGTGTGGCTGTTGCTTTGGATAGGACGATCGTTTCTTCTTTTCATATTTTTTGATTTGTTGTGATATGCCCGAGTTTGTGAATGTGGCTTCTGCGCTTTGAAACCCTCAGTTGCCAAGATCCCAAAGGAATTTGAGGTTCCGCATATTTTGAATTTGAGGTTCCGACTGCATATTTTGTGCTTAAGAAGTGTTTTGCTTGGAAACTTCCCGTTGCCTGATCAGAGTCTGCTTTATTTGAAGTATCGATAGTGTTGGCTGCCCTACTAGGGCATGTTCTGCTGAAGATGTGGGTTCACTTGCGAGCCATTCTGAGAGTTATGACAAGGTATCGCATTGGTGATGTTCCCTTGGTAATTTCCATCTATGATCTGTGTGAATGATTTCACCAATGTGCTGACTGAGGAAAGAAGTCTCGCCGACTATGAGAGTATGTCACATACAATGGAGGAAATTTATATGTATCGCAACATACGAATTGAGTGTCGCCAACCCTTCCCGATGTCTCCGATTGAATTATGGATCTTGTGTGCTGATAAAGATTGAACTGCTATGTTGATAGGTCAAACTCTGTGATGAGGATCACCAAGTTTTCTCACCAATTCTGAGAAAGATATCAATCCGTGAGGAAGTATACCAATGTTGGTCGAAGCCGCAGTTGTGAACAATGAGGGGTGTTGCTTGTACGCTGCTGATAATCAAATGACATCACTGTGTGAGATATAACAATATATTTGATCGCCAATGAAGGTATCACAAATGATGATCTGCACATACGAAAGATTCTGGTCTATGTTACCAGATTCATTCCTAAGACCATATTGTATACCGTTGATGTATTAATTTTTCTGTTAGAAATTCTCATTTTCCTGTGTCTTGTAGTTCGTTGATGTGTAGGGAACAAAATTAGAAAACACCGCAATACACCTGTGTCTCGACGCAACAAAATATCTGGTCGTGGCATATCACATACAAATAAAACGCAACCCAGAACTAGATAGCCGCAATCCTCGACCAAAGTTCTAAATACAAAGACACGATCTCTGCATAAAAGGTCGCAATTTCTGAATTAAAAGTTGCAGTTTGACTATAGAAAGCCGCCATGTAAAATATTTTTCATAACATCAACTTATAAACATAATTATTTTTTAAAATATTCAAAAAATAATCGTATTCAAAGAAATTAAGAAATAAACAATAAAAAAAATCCTTATTCATTTTGTATTCCAATTCGAGATTGTGGCACCCAAACACATAAAATTCATCTTCTAAGTCATCTTTCGGGTAAACCAAACGGGTCCACCCCATATTTTAGAAATCAATTTCAAGATAAGTATCTTCCAGAATTTCAGCATCTTCCAGAATTGATGTTATCCAACATTTGGTATTCCAACAACCAAACGGGCCTATTAATGGAAGAGAATCAAGTATTGAAGGTAGCATCCATGATCACGTTCTTATACTTTGTCCACGAGCAAAGACATGTAATAACTTTCTCTCTACCATCCATTACCTTTCATGAAGGTTTCAAGACAAGGAGAATTCATTGGATAAATTTTATCATTGTGATTCAACATTCTCTACACATTCTTTACGTTATTTTAGACATTATTGTTGTAGGGAAGGTTGAAGCACTAGTACATTTGAGACCATTTTCCGACAGCCATTTCGACATTGTCCGTCGTAATTGCGGCAAGAACGACCGCCAGTATAATCCTCTCGGGGCTTGACTAAGGCAAGCCCCTATACAACATCAAACACCATTTTTCTCTCTCTTGTGTGTAGGTTCATGTTAGGAATAAGGTTTCTCAACCTTGGATAATTCCTATTCTTATTATTTGTTTTGTAAAATGTATTTTTTGCAAATAATGTAATTAAGTGTGAGTGTACATGTCTAGTTGGCATGTTGATGTGTCACTCCACTTGATGTGTCGGCATCTTGAATTGTGTGTAAGGAGATCATGGCTGAAACGATTATGACAGATTCCTATGACACGTAAGAGCTATTTCTAGAAGATTCAATGACGGGTGAAGACATGCAATGACATGTGGCAACTGATAAAGTTGAGTACTGTACACTCTTCCACAATCGCGGGGTTCCTATTTTCTCGGAGAATGGTAAAATCCTAATACGACTATCTTTGGAAGTTGCCCTAAAAAGGAAAGCGCATGATATAAGCATTTTTTAGGGTTGCAGATAGATATAGAAAAAGAGTGTATTGTTGGTATGATCTGGTGCTACTGGATTTGTCTTTGAGTGTCGATTGTCTTCTGAAAGAACTTGCATTGCAAGTGTGTTGTAACCATTGTGTTGAAGATAATACATTGTGCAGGTTTTGGAGTGCTGGGGTTTTTTACCAAAAGGTTTTCCCCAGGGTAAATCATTGTGTGATTCTCTATTTTCTGTATGCATGGTATATGGCTGCAATATCATTGTTAAAGTAGTTAACGAATATGAAATTGTAAGAATTTAAAAGAATTTGCAAAATACTTTCCTTTAGAGATTAGTGTAGGAAGTTGTTTCCGCACCTGAGTTTCCTTACATTTCATAGATCTAGAGATAAAGTGTTGTATATTTAGAGAAGGTGGATTGAGACAAGAAGATTTGGACTCTAAAATTGGGACTAGGATATTTCTAAATTTTGCACATAGTTTGTGGTTAGAAAATTAGTTTGACACTTTTTTTTGAATATTTTAGAAGTATTAGAGCACGATTTGTAGACAATATCATTTTTTGGTCTTCTAGGACAATGACACCTAGCAAATTAGTCCTACTATTTTGAGCCCAAATTTCAATGAATGGTTCCTCTTTGACTCTACTTTCTAGGTCCGTCTTTAGTATAATTTTACCATACTTACAACTCTTTATTTATGCTGTTTGGTATTGAATTTTGTATCTTTTACCTATTCTTGTTGCATCAAATCAATCCGTATCAATCAATCAATCAAAAAAGGGAGTGCACCATTCGAGACCACTTTGCTTCCAACTCTTTCCTACCTTAATTGGTTTGAAGTTGGATCAAGTGTCAATCTACCTTAATGAAATAGGTGGATGCAAGTAGGTTTGATCTCTAGTTTGCATGTTTGGACCACCTACCCTATTCCCGTTCATTTCATCAATACACCCTAATTTTTTGAATCTAATTCTGGCAAACTAAAAAACATCCCAATTAAGTAAAAACCACATTAGGACACTTTGAAATGTTTTTCGGGTTGTCCAAAATGAACCCCAAATGACACACACATGAGTACAATACAAATTCACTTGAATTCAATTGAATTCACAAGATAACAATTAGAAGGGAACACAACACCCATGAAACTGAATGATAATACATGACATCATCTATGTTTATTTTATGCACCAAAAAAGTGTTATCGTGATAACTATCAAGCTACAACATGTGCTCATAATGAAATATTGCATAACAAGTGTGCCCGAAATCAGCACCAGTGCATGTAAACTCTTTCTAATCTATTTCACTATTGATATTGATCAGGTGGTATGAAGGTCGTATCTGCAGTGCAAGAGGTGGTGAGAGGACGACGGCGAGTTACCCTATATGTTCGCACCTTGATGGATGATAGGTCGATCACCATTGGTGATTAAGAGATTTTGTTATGGGAGAGTGCTACGCCAGTTCGGCCGGATGCAGGATATGCCACAGGGTATGGCACTATATGCCCGAGTACAGTTAGAGAGGTCAATGTGGGGAGCACAGGTTGACTACCAGTCAGCTTGTCTATAGATAGATCAGCTGGGATATGGTGTTTGGGATCTGATGCCACAGGTGGCAGATGTGGGGATGTCAGCAGAGTACCGAGAGTGGTTTCTATGACATCGATTCATGAGATTCACGGATCCGGCAGAGCCTATCCCTGATGTCGACAAGATTTCCGATAATGATGGTGATGGTGGAGATGATGGGGATGATGGTGGTAAACCACGCCAGCGCAGAGTTCAGAGGGCACCTAGAGTGCCACGGGTACATAGAGCAGCTGGGCCTCGGATGAGAGGAGGACATGTGAGAGGCCAAGGTGGTGGTTTTAGGAAGCCTAGGCAGAGGCGAGCAGGTGGATAGGTGCCCCAGGGTCAGACTCCTTTGAGAGTGGATGCAGATTGGGCTAGGCATAGGCACAGATGAGTCCAAGTGGCTAGACAGGTTCCTGGACAGATACCACAAGTTGACCCATAGGTCAGCACAACACAAGTTATACCGTAGGTACCCTTAGCACCTCAGGCACCACAGGCTCTGCCAGCATCACAGGCACCTCTAGTGCCTCCAGTTTCAGATGATATAGTGCAGGATGTTCAGGGGTTACAAGACGGGATGACTATAGTTACAGCGAGATTAGATCAGGTCACGACCATGCTGCAACAGTTTCTTGCTACTCTGGCTCAGTTACCTACCAGTGCGAGCACTAGTCAGGCACCTCCTGGTGCACAAGATAGAGTAGGTGACAGGGATCTCGATGGTGCAGGGGGTTCAGGCACAGGTTTAGCTAGAGATGGATTAGGTTCCCCTACTAGGTCATGAGATAGATATGGACCCAGGATGTATAGCATTGTATCATATGTATATTTTGATCAGGACTTTGATGTATGGACCATTGTATTGATGTATCTTTGATGTACTGATTATGTTATAGACATTGATGATAGACATTTATCTATGATGATCTTTGATTCCTCCCTTGATGATGTCATGAGATTTCCTTTTATGCATGTCTATATGTTTCTATGATGCATTTATTTCTATTGTGCTATGGATGCAAATGTCTTAGAGTAGGACATAGATAAATGGATGCAAATGATGTTAATGCAATTTATCTCTATATATTTTTTTTGATTTAACCATGTATGAAATATGCAATGCAATGAATGCAATACTTAGTGCTTATGGTGAATGAAATGCATCTATCTTTTTGTGTTTTTGGATGTATGCAATTTAATTTATGATATGCAGTTCTAAATGATGATATGGAAAATGAATAATGATTAATGTATATATTTTTTTTCTTGATTTTCACTTGACATGAATATATAATGAATAATGATTAATGATAACGAATGCAAAGGAAAATCTCATTTTGAATGACTTGGAACCAGTAAATTGATGAAGTGTTTCAACTTTAATCCCCCCCTTGAACTTAGAAAATTGCTAGAAAGACAAGCCACTTGAGAACTAAGCATTTGAGAAACGCATTTAAGCTAAAAAGCAACATGCAACTAATCTAACACACAAAATGCAATTAATCTAACATACAGAATGCAATGCAACTAATTGTCCTTGAGGTTTGCGAAAGGAATGCAAATGGAGATATATTTTCATCATAGAGCATTGTGGAGCTAGGAGTCAGTACAATCCTTACTGGTGCCACTGCGACCATAAGAATATGAATATGACTTTCCCGCATGTGGTAACCCCTTCTACGAAACCAAGTACAACCCTCATTAGTTGGATGAACAACTATGGGAGTATGAATACTGGTTTAATCGGATTCAATGTTGCAAGTGGATGTTGGTATTAAGATATGGAAAATCTAAATAACCAAGGTATCCTTTTGCGTAAACAAACAAAGGTGAACCCTTCATCCTATATGAATGTCCTCTATGGTTCTTTGATGACCATGTCCTTAGACTTATTCACACAAGTGAAAGAATATTCCTCAAAATAGTCACTCAGAAGCTTAAGAAAACATCATGTCCCTTATCATGGCCAATCTAGTCGAAACATCATTGATTAGCTAAAAAGGACATGACTCAAAAAAGTCAATGAAAAACTCATAAAAAATTCCAAGTGTTTGCAAAATGTATCAAGATTTTCAAATAAGAATTCTAGACAATCTGATCATTTAAGGTGTGTCAATTTTTTAATCCTGATAAAATAAGTCAATGAGATTCAAGGATCAGGTTATGCGATCAAACTGTTTAGGGTTGAACAATGATATTCATCAAAGGTTCCAAAATGTTTCTCCTGAATCGGAAAATCTGCTTCTGATGTGTGACCACAATGTTGCACTATTGAATCCGGTTGGTACCAAAATCTATGATGTGTGCCCCCAAGTGATAAATGTGATCAATGTGAAACTTAGGGCAACTGAACTTGGAATGCGAAAAATGCAGCTCTGAGATTTTATTAGGGCAATGCATGAATGACGGATGCAATGAGGATATAGACAAGTGAGATGAGGAAACCGCAATATGTACAAATGTAACTAGGAAACACCTAAGGGACAAAAGGCGCCTGTTTCCAGGTTTTCACCTCTTGGGATTATTTCTCTTTTTCTCCCTTTTTCTCTTTTTTTTTGCTACCAAGGTGCCTATTGCTAGGTTTTCACCAAGGCACTTTTTTTTTTGGCTTTTTTGAATTTTCTGATTTTTTGGTATTTTTGATCTTTTCTCCTTTTTTTTTTGGTTTTTTTTTTTTTGAATTTTCTCATGTACAAGGGTGATGCTTGACTCATCTGATACTCTTCAACTTATACTTTTTATTCTGATACTTATTCCCCTGAATCAGGTGTGGAACCTCT
>MU227089.1:1199429-1218161 GCA_018584345.1 Thuja plicata | reverse complement strand
TCTATCTTTATACTTGCCAATGGTGAACTCTACCCATGCTTGTTCTCCTACAAACACATGCTGTCCTTTGTTGAGCCATGTAACCTTGTATGGGTTTTCATGTGGAATCCTTTTCAAATTTAATTTGCTAGCTGCCTCTTCACTAATGATGTTATAAGTTGAGCCTGAATAATTATTGACTCTACACACCTTTCCTGTAATCTTGCACTTCACTCTAAAGAGTGCTCTCCTTTGGCTTGGTTATTCTTTCCTTGGCTCTCTGATTAAGGTCCTCCTTATCATGAGGTTCTCACCTTCTTCTGATTCTAATGGTACCTCTGATGGCTTGCTGCTGCAACTTGATTCTTCTTAGACATAGTTAACTCTTTTCCCACCTCCTTTAGAAGTAGAACCTTTTTCAGCACACCATATGTAGGATGTCCAAATTGCTGACAGTTGTAACACTTCATTGAAGATAAGTAAGATCCTCTTCCTTGGTTATTAGTTCTTCCTCTTGAACTACTATTTGAACCTCTTCCATGGTTATAACAACCTCTTGTGTTATTGGATTCTCCTTGATTCTCAGTGAGTTTGGAATCACTCTAATTTCTTCCTCCATATCCTCCTCTATGACCTCTGCTATCTCTTCCTCTTCCTCTGCTATTTGAATCTTGCTTCTTCTTGAATTTTTCTTCCACCTTGAGGGCTAGCCGGTAACATTGGTGTATAGTCTTGGGGTTTAAGAGACTAATTTCCTCTTGGATACTCCACTTGAGTCCATTCAAGTACCTATCCACTTTCAAGATTTCTTCTTCCATCACATGCGACCTTAAGCATAGTTTGTGAAATTCTTTGGTGTATGAATTGACTTCTAAATCTTTTTGTCTCAGATTCTGTCTCTTTTTGTGCAACTGCACTTCATAATCATCAGGAAGGTAAGTTTCCTTCATCTTGGCCACCATACCTTTCCAACTGGTTATGGGGTTCTTTCCTTATTTTTCCCTCTCATCTTGGACAAAATTCCACCAAGTGAGAGTAGTTCCTCTCAACCTTGTCTTGGCTATTCTTACTTTCTGAGCTTCGGTCACATTATCACAGTAAAAGTGAATTTCAAGATCTTCTATCCATTCTATGATTAATTATGGTTCCATCTTGCCACTAAATAGAGGCACACCTTCTAAGGACTTACCACTTATTGCCTTTAATGCTTTCAAGAATGGCTCTTCTTGAAGCATAAGGTCTGGCTTTGGAATAATGTCTTCCTCTTCCACTACTTTACCCTTTCCATCAGCTTCTCTCATCCGTTCACTGACTGCTACAGTCCTAAGCTACACTTCTTCCAACTTAGTCGCCATTTCGGTTAACTGTTCCTTCAGGAGTCTATTCTCCTCATTTTTCTCTTCCACATCTTTTGCAAGTTCCATGTTGGTCACCATCTTGGATGAGTTGACAAAAATTTCTACAGATAACATCCAAAAAACACATGCCCAGATCTTTTAGGGCTCTGATACCAATTTGATGTGGACAAAAGTCTTATTGCTACTACAGAACCAACTTGGTTCTACTCTGAGATCTTTCTCCTAGATCTCTTAGGGTGTTCACAACCCTAAACTAAGGCCAGTCACTCTCAACTTTACCTCCTCTTTAAGACTCCACCCCCCATTGAAATTATTTTCCTCTTCTTCTTGTTGAACCTACACAAATAGATGCATTCTACCAATGTTTTCAGAACATTGTTCTCATTCTCTTCCCTAGCCAGACTATTGCCGAGCTCACCTAGGGTAATATCTCCAAATTGACACCTGTTGCTACTTCTACCAAAAACAAAAAGGAAACTATGTACAAGGGCTCCTCTCGAATTCCATCCCAACACACGATTCTCACCATTGATTCAGGAATCTCGAGGGGCCATTACTATTTACAATCCAAAATGGGTGAAGAACTAATAGCTTGCAAAACATAAAATAAACTAACTAATCTACTTGCATGCAAAAGGAACCACAAAGAAACTTGATATCCACTAAACACATAGTGTGCAACTTCTCATTACTGGAAAACACAAAAACCAAACAGTACAATAATCTGCAAATCTCTAACTTTCTTGTAGCTTCTTTTCTTCTACAATCTCTACTCTCCCAATCTCCAAAATAAAGGCTTGGGATGTTATTAGTAACCATCCTCTCATAGGAAACAACCCTAACGGTCCACTCATTCACAAGAATCTCTTCAGGAACCATTACACTAACCATACTATCCATAAAAGACAAGATCTACTTTTCACAGGCCGTTACGACTGAATATTGCCAAGCAATAGTAACGCAAATCTGAGCTCCAGTGTTGGCCGAGCTTCTCAATACTAGTGTAGGCCAACCTGCTAGTGGTGGCTGAGCTATAGTGTTAACTCAGCTGTAGTGTTAACTCGACTGCAGTGTTAACTCAATTGCAGTGTTAACTCGGCTGTAGTGTATGCCGAGTGCCAGTGATACCAAGCAGCTTATCCAAAGTTCTCGATGCCTTGGTTGAATTTCCAGAGTCTTCCAAACTACCTCACACACACACAACTAAAGGAAAACAACTAAGCAACCTATCTAGACATGGACTGACCTAGTCATATCTATCTTAGGGAAAAAAAATGACCTTCTAAGGTCCACACAAACTCTCCCAACTTGGCTAGAGTCAGTGCATGCCAGAAATAAAGAGCTAGGGGTTTGAGTTAGGTGTGCTCTTGCACCAATATTTACCATTGCCTCTTTGTAATCTTCTTTCCATTAGTGCTTCAATCTCATCAAGTGCTTGTTCTTCATTATCAATTTCACTATCATTTCTAATAGCATGTCTATGACTTGATTTACTTATCTTTAAAGAAGATTTGAATGCAAATTCTACAGATGGTAACACACTATTATCAAAATTTTTCATCTCAAATGATATTAGTCTACCAATCAGACTATCTAGAGTAACTGTGTTGTTTGCAACTGCACTCATTTCTTGAATAGAAGAAACTCTGATAGCATATACATGCAATAAGGTTCTTAAGATTTTACTTACCATTGTCTCCTCTTCAAGTGTACCTCCAACTTCTTAGATATCATTGACTACCTCTTTTATTCTACAACTATACTGAGTAATGTTTTCTCCTTCTTTGATCCTTAGGTCATAAAACCTCCCTCTTAGGCTTTCAGCCTTTACTCTTAGTACATTTGTATCTTCTCCATGTACCAGCTTCAACTTATACCACATTTTTTTTTAGAGGTGCAGGTTTTGACATCTTCAAACTCTGCATCAGAGAGTGATGATGCAAGTTCTATCAACATGCAGTTATGCTCATACTTAACTCTTAATTTCTCAAGAGTATGAGGCCCTATAGTCAACACATATTCAGTATCTAAGTATTAAACAATATAATTTCTCATACCTGATAGGTGGAGTCTTATTCTGCTTTTCCATGATGCAAAGTTGTCTTTATTCAACTTGGGCACATCTCGTCTGTTCATCATGTGATATTTTGCTTGAGCTATTAAACTCCCTATCTAAGCACACAAGCTCTGATACCAATTGTTAGTAATAATTGAGGGGGGGGGGGGGTGANGGGGGGGGGGGGGGTGAATCAGTGGCCTCAAAAATATTCCAATAATCAACCCTTAAAAATTAGTACCACAATATTAAGCCTCTAGTTATCTTCAGTCCTATAAGATGAATGCCTTCAAATCCTTTTATCAAATTACTACTGATTGGAATGATTTGTAAAACCTTCTACTGTATGTTTACCAAAAAATAGTCTGTTAATTTACCGACAGATAGTAAATTATCTAGAGTATACCAATCAATCCAATTAAGTTATGTGTAATGCAAAAAACTAAAGTAATGACTCATAGACACATTGACACATGGATTTTTAACATGGAAACCCTGTTAAGGGAAAACCACATTGGACTGGTAACCCAAAATTTTCACTCTTCTAAAGTGATCTCGGTGAAGAGCCAACCCTATTAAAGGTTAAAAATACACTGTTAGGTGTGACCTTGTTAGAGGATTTAAAAGTCTAGTTTGTCACTTGATATCAAGCATCTCTATGCTACCATCTTTGATCAAACACTCACTTGGCTTGGCAATTGGTATCTGGCATCTTATGCTATCTTCATGATCAAACTTTTTGATACTCCATTGGATGTATCTCAATATAGAAAGGATCTTTAAATCCCACTCGGTTAAGAGAATTTATGAATCAATGGTTAAACTAAAATAATATGATCTGTTCACATATACAACTTATACTTGTAGATTTTCAGATCTATTGTAATATCATAAAATAATCTGATCAATATATCTCTATTATACCTTTCCTCCACTTTGATTCTTCTTGGTGATGCTGTGCTCTGTTGCTCGGTGTCTGCAGAAAACTTTATTTCTTTCCTTAGCTTGATTGATCAACACTGTATGAATTTTCTCTTCATTAGTTTCTCTTTAGCATCCTCTTTTTTCATTCACTCCCCTTGATCCGTAATGAATCAAGTTTGTCTCTTAAATAGACATGATATCACCGTTGATAGGTTCTTGATTTTCTTGATCTTGGCGTGATACATAATCTTAGCCAATTTAATTTAAAGAAAAACTCCTATTTTATCTCGCTGAGATCTTCTTTCCAACTGGACAAAACAACTTTAAATCATTCACTTATCTCTGGTTTATCTTGTCAATGAAAACAATGATAATAGCCAGTTAAGTATATATTTAACTCTGCTAGCTAGATATTTTGTCATTTTTGAACTTGAGTTAATTTCGGTGATTAACTCTTTGATAGTGTTGGTCAACACTCCAGTTCTCCTTGGGATTCTCCGTCAGTTTACACTATGTTTCTGGCCATCGGGTATGCTTGATTCTGCTCATCAGTGTTCTTGCTCGGGCATCATTGTGACTTGACTGCCGATGATCTCTATCCATCAGGTTCCACTGACCGTCGATGTTTGAAGTCACATTGTGAATACTTATCTTTTATGCATATATAGAAAACATAATCTTTATCTCTCTGATTCTCTGAAGTTTTTGACACTTTGTATATAACTGAATAGATTATATCAAGTTGACATCAATAACAATTGGGTGTGTGATTTTATGCACCTGTTAAGAATGACACAACACTTCAATAGATCATTATATTAGTGAAAGATCATAAAAAGAAAGGGTTTGAAGCTAAACACTAAAATCAATCTATTGCTTCCTATCTAGGAAGATTTTAAAGAATGCAATAATCATGCCCTTAGATTATGCACAAATCAGTGACGTATACAACCTAGAATGAAAGATTTGAATAAAAACTAATCTAGATATTCAAGAAACATGCATACTAGCTCTAAAAATGAAGATAATGACCATGCATAATAATGAAGCTAAGATGCAACATGGATTCACAATAACCTCAATAGCATAACAATGCTTTCAAATCTAAAAATTAAGGGCCATTTGAGCTTAAAACTCATCCTATTTATGGAGGAATTTGAGAGTGAGAGGAGAGAGGAAGCCATTAATGGAGGTGTAAGAAGCATTAATGGAGGATGTAAGAAACATTAATGAGAATATCATTAATGAGGCATGGTGGAAGAATAAGCATTAAATGATGCATTTATGAGAGCATTTAAGAGGCATGGTGAGGGTGTAAGTCGAAGCTTGAGAAAGTGGACTTTGAGGGAGGGGGAGCTTGAGAATGTTGACTTTCTCAAGTGAGTTGAATTCCTAATCACAAAATTAGGAATGTGACATCATTAGGAAGTGGGTTAGGATGTGATTAAGATTAGGATTAGGTTTAGCATGAGGGAATAGGTTGGGATGAGTTTGAACCCAAGGTTAAGGTGGTTGAGGTAGGTTAGGTTAGGGTTAAAGGGAATATTAATGAAATATATTATAATTAATATATTCATTCAAAAATAGGAAAATTAATTATTTAAGCTTTTGATTGCTTTTGATAATTAATTAGGACTATAGCCAATTAATTAGATTAATTAGGCTAGGGGATAGACTTTTGCAAGTGATGAGGTATAATTAGGATTTTATTTAATTTCTTTCAATTAATTACCTTAGCCATGTTTTGATTTGAATTGATTTGAATTGAATTGATTGGATTGGCTAAAGCAATTAATGAAATTTAGTGATTAAATCACTTAGGAGATTAAATATGATTTGAATGAATTATGCCAACCGATTGAAGAGTTGTCTTGACATAATTGGGGGTATGATTATAGTTAGGGAAAATAGGGTCTATGATTAGAGAAAACCAAATTAGGGTGGTTACATTTTCCCCTCTTTGAATAGATGTGCGATCAGCGCATTGATTCAAAGAAAGTTTTTGATGTTGACTTCAGAAAGTTTGAGAATTTCGCTCATGATTGAACAAAATTCCTGATGAGATCAATAGCACACTTGATTGAACTAAATTTATAGAATTAACTTTGAACTTGATTGAACAAAGGTCATTAAGCAAAGATCTTAAAGATATCAATTCTGAACTTGGTTGTCGTCCAAAGATTGATAATATTGACTCTAAACTTGGTTGTCATCCAAAAGTCAGTATGAAGCTATCAGGAGCTTAATAAGAATATGAGAAAAGGTAGACATAGGATATCTAGCTTGTGAGAACTGAAGCCTTCTATCCAACATTTCTGACTTAGTCAAGAAACTGTCACGCCTTCAGTTTTTTGATAACGAAGGCATTTTTAATACTGTTTTGAGCAAGAACTTAATTGATGATAGTGTGATCATGCCCCCTTGGGAATGAAATCAAAGGAAAGAATAAAATACCTCTGTTGATATGATGTATCACTTGCAGGAGTGGGTAGGGAAAGAAAGAATGAATTAGAAGAAGCAGAGGAATGTGGGTGTGTTTAAGAGTAAAAACACAAGAATCAAGTTAATTACATGAAAATGTGAGTGGTGAGGCTGATAAAATGATGTCGGGCCAAGATTTTTGATGAAATGTACAATTTTGATGATATAGAACCCATAAAACTGAATTTTGGAACATACTGAGCAATTTTGCATTTTCAGGTACTATCACAAAAATTATACTATAGTGTGTGAAATGTCATAGGCACCTTCAATTTGGTTCCTGATTGATCAAAAAGAGAACATAAATGGAGTTTCAGGTGTCTGTAAGGAGTTTTAGAACTCCTAAATAGCTCAAAAAGTCCAATATATATCTCAAAAATCACTTTTTAACTATTCATTTTCACTTTTACCCTTAGTAATTTTTAGAGCTCTATAGAGAAGATGGTGGTCCCAATCAGGAATCATTGTTTTGAGCTCAGCCATCAACATCAGTGCCCAGCCGACTACGCACCTCCGGTAAGTACTCGTAAATATACCCTGTGAATTTTGCAAATTTAATTTTTATGCATTTTGGTAGGAGTTATGGTCAATTTAGTTTTGCATCAAATCATGGATTCCGGATCGTACCCTGTTCAACCCATGTCATATCCTGTGGATACAAGAAAACCTGCATCGCATCTGGGATTTCATGGATTGTACCTTGTAGAATAGATTTTCATCATTTTTAGTAGTGTTTAGAGGGTCCTTTGAATTGCCTCGTACCCTGTGAAACAGGGTCGCACGCCGCACCCCATGTCGCACCCTGTTAATCTTGTATTGCATCTAGGAGGCCCCATCGTATCCTGGATATCTGGGATCATATCCTGTAAAAAGGCTCATACCCTGTTTATACAGAATCGTATCTAGTTTTGAGACTTAGATTTCTGCAAATTGTGAACTGTCATTGATCTTGTAGCTAGCATAGTACTTAACTAATTATGTTTTTGTGTAGTTGTCATAGATAGAGTACTGATTTGCCTTTGTAATTTCTATTTTGATGTAAAATAGGTTCCTTTTGAGGTAGTAGCATTCTGTGGTCCATACCCTGGATGTTTCCCCGCCTTGGTGCGACAATTGTTAGAGGATGAGCTAGATATAGTAGCTCGAGCAGGTTTACAATTTTTGATAGATTTACCTGATATTAGGGTAAACTGAGGGTTGTTGACTACTCTTGTCGAGAGATGGCACTCATAGCACAACACCTTTCATCTCCCAACTAGTGAGATAAATGTCACACCAGAGGATGTTTGGTGGATACTTTGTGTGCCAGTTATGGGTTGCTAGGTGTGATTTGAGGCTACATCTACCGTTGCCATTGGTGCAGCCCGACGTTTCTTTGCAGATGACACCCTTGCACAGAGATACATTACCTGGGACTATATGTGTGATCAATATGATCACCTATCTATATAGTTAGCTAGATTGATTGGTGGTATCCTGATGCTAGATAGGGGAGAACATGGATTTCTAGTGGGATGGGTAGATATGATGGAGTAGATGGTTGTTTTAGGATGCAGATTTGTGTTGGGTAGCTTCATCCTCACCCATATTTATAAGGATCTCCATGAGATCATATATCATTATTTCCAGAGTATGACTATAGGGATACTGGTTCTGCAGATCTAGGCTTGGGAGCATATCCCAGTTACACGGCCAGTAGTATATAGGCAGCGCACATCAGAGTAGCCTTATGTGTACATGTATGCAGGTCTTGTTCAACAGCCCCATTTGGGAAAGGTAGAGTACTAGCGTCACCTATTCAATGATATGATAGTAGTAGCAAGGAGACCATACTTGGATTGCGAAGAGTGGGGATATGAAAGATGACAAATTCCATTCTTCTTTAAGAGAAGATACTTGATCAACTGGACCTGATACATTATAGAGCGCTTCTTACACACCCGGGTGTTGAGACAGTTTGACCAAGTACATGGCAGGATCTGGGACACCACTTTTTATGCCTGGATTAGAGATGAGATAATAGAGTGGGGTGCTCAGTTGAGATATGAGACAACTCATCAAGAGATCAAGGACATGGTTAGAGTTGCATGGGACCTTTTTTTATATGTTTCAGATGTAGGGTACTCCAACGAGTATTTAGCATAGATGATCTGACATCCTTTTCCATGATTTATAGTACCAGATGAGGCCATTCCTCACATCGAGGACCCTCTAGATTATTATCCTACCAACAACCATATTGTCAAGGGTAGAGAGGGAGCACAAAGAGATAGGGGCACTGGTGGTAGGGACAAAGTTTGAGATGGTGATGACGGTGGAGATGACAGGGGTGTGGGTGCAGTTGGAGGTACCAGAGATGTGGCTAGTGGTAGTGGGAGTTAGAGGTTCTCTCGGTTTAGATTTTTTGCTCCTCAGATGGATCCAGGGCCATTACTTACAAGAGAGTAGCAGAGAGAGAGGCAACAACAACAACAAAGGCCATAGGATAGGCCCTCAGGGCAGGATATAGGCAGGGGTTTTGGTAGGGACGGAGATCCCTTATCTCAGTGTGAGTGGGAGGGAGAGAAACTTAGGGCTAGGATTACTGAATTAGATGCTAGGCTCACTACAATAGATGCTTTTTTGGATGACAGATATGCACAGCTTGAGTGACTGAGGACAAAGAGAGATATACAGGCTCGTACTACAGTCCACTAGGGCTAGAGAGCTACATATTACTACACACTATATCATGCAATAGTGCCAGAGGGGCAGAGAGCCATATCCTTCTCATGATTGTCCCAGCAGTCAGAGGGGGCCATGGTAGCACTAGCGGCTCCATTTGTACCACCACCTCCTCCTCCAGTTCAGGGAGAGGGGGGAGTCAGACATGATATATCATTTGTACCATTTTTTGTGAGATTAGATTGTATATCTGGATCCTTGTGGGACCATTATTTTGTACCATTGATATCGTATACATGTATATCAGATTCATACTGATTCTCTGATACTCTCTTTTGTAGATAGTTCCATATTTTTGATCTGTTCCTTGATTTGATATATATTTGATGCAGCTGTTCCTGATTCTAACATGTTCATGGGTTCTTTTTGCTTTTATATTGGATGCACATGTGATGTATGTTTATCTTGGTCTCATGATGAGTTAGATTTAGATGATGACATCATTTATGCTCATGTGATTTATTACTGATATGAATGTGTTTCAAATGGTGCTATGTGAATATGCAAAATGTATGTTTTTTGAGATTTTTCTGTATGCAAGTAAATGTATGGATGCATTTTTAGGATGAAATGAAATGCTTTGAATGCTTTGTTTTTTTTATTTTTTCTTTCTCATATATGGATGCAAAATGTATGTTATGGATATGCAACGACATTGATATCAGTAATTTTTGATGATGTAATTAACTTGGATGAATGAATTAGAAATCATTTTAAGCTCAAAGCCTTTATATTTTTTATATTCTTGTTAATATAAATCATGCAATCTCTAAATGCATATATATGCAGACTCTTAGGACTTGTCACTGATTTGCAGATATTGTAACATTTTTTATCATCATTAGGCACTTTTTAGAATGTATACCACCTGATTAGTACAAAAATCACTAATACCCAATGATATTATGAATACTATGTTTATTGGATGCAATGTCAGAAATAGACTTATGCATCAAGGCATAGATGCCAGGATGACAAGTTTGTCACCTTCCTTTTACTATATTAGAATCTGTGTAAGGTAAGATATTGGACCCGCAATGACCTTGAAAATTCATATCCTTGGGTACATTATGTTTCATACACCTTAGTGAAAATCTGAGTTAGAAAATAGACAAGGAAATTGTTTCAACCTCACCGTAGTTTACACATAAGAAAGATCAAGATATATGGGGCTATCCACTTATGTTGGCAGCTCTTACCATAAACATCCAAGTTAGGTGAAATTTATAGGATCATTTGGAACAATCACCATATGCGAAAAACCAAGAAAACATTATGCCCCCTATCCTTGCAACTCTTTGTCTTTGTGGAGACATCATGGAGTAACTCAGAAGACATAACAACTATTAATTTTGAGAATCAATCAAAGAAAACTTATAAATTCTTATATTCCCCTAGTTAAAACATCATCGGAACATAAAAGAGTCATAATTAAACCAAGATCAAATTGTGTTTAAGTAGTATTGAGAAATACTAGTGATTCATTTTTCAAGTACAGTATAGATTCATCACTTTAAATTTTGGAATTAAGAAAAATGTTTTCCTGTCTGAGCGTATGACCTTGTCCCTGTTGTGCCATCCTTGTTTCATGAAAGTGATATCTTGGTGCAAGTATTGAGAAGCATTGTATCGCAAGACAAACCATCCTAGGATGACCTAGCAGATGCAACCTAACATGCTAGAAAATATGCCCTCATTGTAGAATGACATTTTTCTGAAGACAAAAATGCAGACAAATCCCAAGAAAGGATAGGACATTGGTAAGGAAATAGAGTCAATCCATAGTGCAGGTGTAATTGGAAAGGATTAGTATAATCAATGCATTTATAGATAGAGCGTAGAGTAAAAGTGATGCCTGATTGCCAGCTTTTCACCACTTGGCAAAACTTTTCATTCTTTTTGCTACCAAGACGCCTGTTGCGAGGTTTTCATCAAGGCATCTTTTTCTCTTTTTCAAATTTTTTGCTATTTTTGAATTTTTTTGGAATGTTTTTGTAGTATCAAAGCGCCTGATTGCCAGGTTTTCACCAAGGATACCTTTTCTTCAGGACTTTTTCCACTGTTTTTGAATTCCTTCAAGATCAATTTTTCTGATTTTTTGGTATTTTCTAAGATTTTCACCACACAGGCTCTGCTAGCCAGATATCAAGTGTAGAACCACTTCAAATATAGAGTATTTATGGGATCAAGAAGAACATCTCCCTCAGGTGTAGCTAGCTGATAAGCTCTAGTACTAAAATTTGCAGTAATTACATAAGGTCCCAGCCAGTTAGGTTCAAACTTTCCATTCTGTTCTCTGTTGGCATGGTTCTTAGGATTTTCTTTTAGAACAAGATCCCGCACTTGAAATTGTTGAGATTTGACCTTTTTGTTTTACCTTTTTAACATGCATTGTTGGTACACTCTCAAATGATCAAACGACTGTTGTCTACGTTCATTAAGTAAGTCTAAAGAATTTATCCAATCAATGCAGTATTGCTCATCAGTAACAAGACCTTGTAAAGATACCCACAAAGATGGTATTTCAACCTCAATAGGTATACTACCTCAATGCCATAGACTAGAGAAAATGGCATGGCCCCTGTTGGTGTTCTGATGCTTGTTCTATAGGCCCAAAGTGCTAGATTTAGTTGTAAATGCCAGTCCCTGCCAGACTTACTCACAGTTCTGTGTAGGATCTTGAGAATGTTCTTGTTAGATGCCTTAGCCTATTAATTACCTTGGGGATAGTAGATTGAGGAAAAATGTTGAGTAATGTGAAACTGTGTGCAAAGATCATCGATGTCTTGGTTTTTAAATTGGCCCCCATTGTCTGTTACAATTGAAGAGGGTACCCATATCTACAAATAATGTAGTTCAATATAAACATAGTCACCTGTTTGCCATTGGCTTTGATCAGTGACACATCTTTGAGCCACTTAGTGAAATAATCAGTGGTCGTAATGATGAAATTGTGTCCAATTGAAGAATTAGGATATATTTGTCCAACCAAGTCAAAGGCCCATTGCTGAAATGGCCAATGTGTTATGAATGGTATGAGTTCTCTGGCAGGAGCATGGATGAGATTTCCATGTCTCTGGCATTTATGACATGTCTTTGAGAATTGAATATCATCTTTTTCCATTGTGGGCCAATAATATCTGACTCTGAGTAGTTTCTTAGCTAGTGAAAATCCATTTGAGTGTGATCCACATACACCTTCGTGGACATATTTTAATGAACAATTTGAATGTTTGTGTTCTAAACACCTAAGAAGTGTACCATTGAGACCTTGTCTATATAAGTTATTAATAATGAGGACATAATGTGATGCTATCTGAATTAAGGCTCATTTTTAATTACAGGATAGGTCATTGGGTATAGTTTGGGTAGTTAGGTAAGCAATGATTTTAGTATACCGAGATTGGTCTTGGGTTGTTAAAGCACAAATTACTTGGTATTTAGGGGTATCAAAGGTGGGGTAGGATAATTATTCCACCAAGAAGTCATAGATGAATTGATGTTCCTCTAGTTGTAACATGGATGCCAGTGTAGCCATAGCATCTGTAGCCTTATTCTATGTTCTGGATATCTGCTGGAATGTGATGAAGACAAAGTATTTCTTTAGGTCATCAACCAGTTGCTTGTAGGGCATCGAATTCTCATCTTTGGTCTGATAATATCCATTTACTTGATTGATAATGAGCTAGGAGTCACCATACACATGTAACTCTACAATTTTCCATTCCATAGCAATTTTAAGACCATTTACTAATGCTTCATATTCAGAAATGTTATTTGTGCATGGAAACATCAATTTGTAGGACTTTGGTATTTTATTGAGGAGTTATGAATAGAATCCCTACTCTAGAGCTTTGCTGTGTGAAAGAATCACCAAAGTACATTTTCCATGGATACTCCATTAGATGCACAATTATTTCATCAGGGAACTGAATTCTCAAAGGCTCATCATCTTGGAGTGGTGAATCAACTAGTTGATCTACGAGGAATTGTCCTTTGATAGCCCTTCTGTCTACATATTTAATATCAAATTCACTAGGAATCAGGACCCACTTTTCCAATCGTCCTATTAATGCTATTTTTCTTAGGAGGTACTTCAAAGGATCTATCTTTGCAATGAGCTTTACCGTATGTGATAACATATAATGTCTCAATTTTTGTGATGCAAAGACAACTGCTAAGAAAGCTTTCTCAATTACATTGTAATTGAGTTAATAGGACACAAGTGTTCTGATGATATAGTAGATTTCTCTTTCCTTTTTAGTTTCATCCTCTTGCGCCAACATTACTCCTAGTGATGTAGCTATAGCTGAAATATATAGGAGTATTTTATTTCCATGAATGGGTGCCATGAGAATAGGAGGAGTAGCTAGGTACTCTTTTAATTCTTTGAATTTATTTTCACAATTTTCATCGCATTTGAAAGTGACACCTTTATGTAGTAATTTGGTAAAGGGTTGTGATCTATCCGCAAGTTACATAAACCTCCTGATTGATTGGAGTCTCCCTTGTAATGTTCTTATTTGACTAATGTTGCGTGGAGGAGTCATTTCTAGTATAGCTTTGAATTTTGTAGGGTCTACCTTAA
This sequence comes from Thuja plicata, assembly GCA_018584345.1. Classification (NCBI taxonomy): domain Eukaryota; kingdom Viridiplantae; phylum Streptophyta; class Pinopsida; order Cupressales; family Cupressaceae; genus Thuja; species Thuja plicata. The sequence goes on along the minus strand of MU227089.1, from coordinate 1,204,051 downwards.
TTCCTTTTGCTGATACAATAAACCGTAGTAGCTTCCCTGATTGAACCCCAAAGGCACATTTCTTTGGTTTGAGCCTGAGTTGAAATTTCTCCATACGATCTTATATTTTCTGCAAGTCTTCAATATGAGTAGTTCTTTCTTTTGATTTAGCTAAGGTGCCATCCACGTAATCCTCCATGTTTTTATGCATCATGCCATGGAATATAGTTGTCATAGCTCTTTGATATGTAGAACCTGCATTCTTTAGCCCAAATGACATAACATTCTAGCAAAAGGCTCCCCATGCGCATGTAAATGCGATCTTTTCTTGATCTTTAGGAGCAATTTTAATCTGGTTATAGCCCAAGAAACCATCCATTAATGAGTATATTTGGTAACCTACTATTAGATCTATGATCATATCAATTTTGGGTAGTGGAAAATCATCTTTAGGACACGCTTTGTTTATGTCCCTAAAGTTTATACAGATCCTGATAGATTTATCTATTTTGGATACTGGTACCACATTAGAAATCCATCATGCATAAGTGATGACTCTTATGAATCCATCTTTCAGTAGTTTTTCTAGCTCTTCTTTCACCAGTAATGCAACATGAGGATACATCTTTCTTAATTTCTATTTCACAAGTTTGATCCCAGGAGCTATAGATAAATGGTGCATTATCTAGTCCAGGCATATCTGTGTAAGACCATGCAAAGTTGATCTTTTTCCCTTCCAGGAACTCAGTGAATTGTGTCTTCTCCTCATCTGACATAGATTGTACTAGGTGAACAATTTAAGGAATTTCAACTGTGCTCAAGTTAACTAGTTCTGTTGGTTCTATCAGAACTGAAGATCTTTCTTGAAAGTGCTCAGGGCGGATATAAAGAATCTCATCCTTTGGCACCTCTAAGAGGTTTTCACCCTTAGATACATCTTTTGTTTTTACTTTTTTAGAATCTGATACTGCCACAACATGGTTTTCACCATCAATTCTTCTCTTCTTTTTATTTTTCAATTTGTGACTGAGAAACTTGATATCCTCCTATGACATGTTCATGCTCCTTGCATTGGTGGAAGAAGGATAAGGTTCACAAGAATTTAGGTAGCAAGCCAAAGTATAGTCATTGGGGAAGTTCATGATGGGTTTAGGATATGATTTTTTCTAATAAATTATGTTAGGGTTTATTAAGGATAAGGATTTAGATTCTGGGAAGGACAACATTGAGTCATTATCAAGACTATTAACCGACATGACATGTTCTATTAAGTCTACTTCTACGATGTTTAGATCAATAAGAGTTAGATCATTATTAAAAGGGTCATTGTTAGTAATATGTGGCCCTAACTCTAGTGACTCATCATTTGAGTACTCTTCTTCTTCATCTCTTTGTAGGAGAAGGTTCCTAGCTAGTCGTCTCTGAATTTCTTCTAGACCTAGGGGAACACCAGTCTCTTCATCAATTATTCGGGGAAGGGATAACTCCTCTGCTTCAGGAATATAAAAAATGTTTGGAGTAGTGTTAGAATATTCTCTGTGTTCTGATGGATCTACAAACATGTGAATCACATCTATTTCGATGTCTTATGTGGTGACAGATAGATCATCCCATTCATAATCATGGGAGTTTGTTATTTCATCATCAAACCTATTCAAGAATTCAATAATAGTTACTTGGTGTACTCTATTAGCCACTTGTAGATCAAAGTGTGGTAAATCTAGGACATGTGAAATTGTGACTAACTTCCCCTAGTTATGATGTGAATCCTATTGTTGGGGTATGTCGTCAGTAGCTATTTCTATCAATGGCACTTCTAGAGTGTCTACTATTGTTTCTTCTACCTCTTGAATATGAGCTTGGGTTAATAAAGGTATATGAGTGTTTTGTGGTGTCTCAAAGCTTGGTACATATCTTTCTCCTTGATATTTGGGACACTCTATACCAATATGAAATAATCTCTCATAAGTCCATTATTCTGGTTCTGTTTCCTCTTCTTCATCACTCCCTTCATCAGAGACTAGACCATCTCTTGAAATAAAGTTTTTAGATTGATTATTGAAACCGAGCCCTGTTTTATCTTTGGTTTTTCTAAATTCCATGGGTATAGGTTCAATAAGTCCCTTTCCATTATCTCCTAAAGGTCCTCTTCCTTTATATCCCATTTGTTTGTGGAGATCGTATCCTTTACCATACTTTTCTGGGGAAATTTCCACATGTTTGATCTCATTTTATTTTGGTTCTCCCTTGTAAAGCCAAGCCAAGACTTCCTGTTCTTCTTTGTCATCCTTGTGGGAGGTAGATGCTTTAACCATACCAGCTTCTTTGTGGATTTATGGCTCTTTAGATGCAGCATGTGTGAAATATGAGGAAGGATTTTTGTAAGATCTTGGGGATATGGGAAGTTCTGTTAATGACGGGGTCATGTCCAACTTGTATTCTTCCATACTAGTTTCTTTAAGTTTTAAGGTCTTTTGAAATCTTTTCATAACTATGTCTTTGGTAGTCTCAGGTACAATTTATTTTGGAACTTTATTGTTATATGGGACCATACTACCTGCTTTAACATTGTTGCACGTATAACTGGTATCTGTAGGAATTGTTACCTCCACCCCATTATGTGAGAATTTGATGCACTGGTGGAAAGTAGATGGCACAACTTGCATTTCATAGATCCAAGGTCTCCCTAATAGTATGTTGTAAGCCAATGGTAGATCCAGAACTTGACATATGACATTTATTTCAATGGGTCCTATTCTAATTGGTAGAATAATGAGACCTTTAGATGATCTTTATTCTTCAACATAAGCTTTGATAGTGATCTTGCTTTTTGAATCAATAGTTTGTTCCTAGAGACCCAGCTTCCTGATTAGATTAAGAGTACAAATTTTCAACCCTATGCCTCCATCTATCAATACATGTCTAACATGGGATTTATGAATTATGACTTCAATATGAAGAGGTTGATTATGTGGATGTGTCAATGATTTATCATCTTCTTCTGAAAAAGAGAGGTAATGTGGTGTTGAGATATGATTAACCATTGCTTGGAATTTGTCTACATCAATGTCCTTTTGTACATTTGCTAAATGTAGGGCCTGTTCAAGAATTTTCCTATGCACGGAGGAGATCTTAAGTAACTCAAAAATGGAAATTTGAGCAGAGGTTCACTGCAATTGATCCACCAAGTTATAGTTTGCTGCTGGAATGGTGACCATTTTTTTTGTTGCTGGTTTAGGAATAGTGAAAATAGGTACCTTGGAAGTTGTTGCTAGTTTTGATGAGGAAATAGGTCCTTTGATTGTGACTTGTGCTTGACTTCGGGTTACTCCTTTGATTGGGAAGATGTGTCTTTAACACCTTTGATAGTGACCACATTAAAAGATTCAGTTTTAATGTCTAGCATATTGATCACATTATCATTATTGGAGTAGGTGTAATTTACTTCATTTCCTTTTCCTTTAGATGCTTCCCCTTTCTCATAATTAGGGAATGGCTTGTTAAATGTTGTATGGTCTTTGTTAGTGGTGTGTCCTTCCACTTTGATCATGCCTCCTTTAATAAGGTCTTGTATAACATGTTTGAGTTTAAGAGAATTATTAGTCTTATGTCCTTTGTCCTTGTGAAATACACAATAAGAATTATCATCCCACCATCTTGGTTTAACTTCCGGCTCCCATGGTTTTAAATCTGGGATCATGAGAACTTTGTTGTCTAATAGTGTCTTCAAAATAGTCTCAAGAGGCTCTCCCAAAGGAGTGAATATTTGTTGAGGCTTGGAAGTCCATGGCCGACCCTTGTTGTTTTCATTGTTTGCTTTAGGTATGGAGGTTGTTACCTTGGAATCTTTACTTTCTTGCATGCTATTTGTTAGATTGAAAACCTCAGGTTTAGGATTAACATTAGATGCATCTACTACTCGATTGTTGACAACATTTTTGTTTTGTTTCCACCATTTAGGTTTTTTGTTGGAGTTGGTAGATTTTTTTTCACTTTGAAGAGTGATTTCCCCCTTTTTAACCATAACTTTGATACAGATGAAATTCTTGATCATCCTATCAAAGCTAGGTGAATCTTGCATTTGTAATGCATAGCTTAACTCGGGTATCAAGTTATTAACAAAGATTTCCATTTTTTTTAGATTCAGGAATAGCTCTTGAATACCATGCAAAGATTTTCCTCCACCTTTGTAGAAAGTGCATAAAGGACTCACCGGTTCTTTTATTGGTGTTACACAAGTCCATCATGGTTACATCTGTCGTATGCTGAATGTCGACCTCTTAATTCAACACAAACAGAACATAGTCCTTACACAATCGATGAATTTACAAAGATAAACATGAATTGTTTGCTCCACAAATGCGATTGAAGCGACCTGTTGCCTCCTAATTAGATGTGATTGTTGCAGTTTACCCTCAGAATGAGAGCCAACAACCTGACCATTGCTAACATGGAGGATTTAATAGTGCAAGAAGAGGAAGAAAGCCATTATCTATGAGAAATATGCTAGTTATGGGAAAATGCTCTTTTAATCTATGAATTAAGACATGATTAAGCTATGAAAATGAAGTGCAACTAGTCTAAGAATGAATTTGCAACTAGCTATGGAAGTAAAAGTGCAATTAATCTAAGAAATTTCAATG
>MU227089.1:1157361-1169897 GCA_018584345.1 Thuja plicata | reverse complement strand
TATATATATATATATATATATATATATATAAGGTCAAGCTTGGATTGAATATTGTGAGATAGTGTGTGGAAGTGTATGTAAGTGATATGAAGAGTGAAGGCAAAATCAGATGGGATTCTGATTGAGTACAAAACATAGAGGACTGCAACAAAATATCCGACCAAGTAAGGATCAAGTATTTGATCCAGAATAGAGATTTGAATCAGCAAAAGACAGTTACTTATCAAAACAGGTCAATCCATTGTTACTTTCTAATAATTATAGCAGTGATCAAAATCCCTCAACAGAGTAGACTTAACAATATTTTGTAAATCCTCTCACAAGGTGACATTTCTACATTGAAGTATTTAAAGATACAGGGTGATTAAATCCTCTAACATAGTCACACCTAACACTGCGTTATTGTAACCTTTAACAGGGTTGACTCCTAACAGGACTCACTTTAGAAGAGTGAAAAATAGTGACTAGTTGCAATTGGTGGTTTTTCCCATATTGAGTTTCCACGTTAAATCTTGGTGTTATCTGTGTACATTTCATTTTCTTTATGGTTTATGTTTTTGCAATTAATTACTAAAGATAATCACAGTTAATATCTTAAGATTTTCTATGTTAACCGAGTGATAGTAGAATATCTGTGTTAACAGAGCAACAATGACTGATTTGTTTAAGACATCTAAGGGGCTTGGATATGTTTTTTGTGGTAACTGATTCACCCCTCCCCTCTCTGTTAATCAACTCATTTCCAACAAAAAGATGGGAGATAATATTTAGGCCTAAATCCCTACCCTAAACCCTTACTTTGTCCTACAAATGGACAAGAATATGACTGACTATCCTATTTGAATCCGTCAAGGTGACGTGGATTCGCGAGCCTATCTGTGTGTGCTTGTTGTTTTTGTTTAAGTTGTCTTTCTATTTAAATGGTTTTCAATTGGATTTATGATGCTTTTTCCTTGTGCGTTTAATGATTAATTTATGGTAATTATTAATGTTAATAATTACATCTTTAATAAGTTTAAAATATTAAATATATGGCTATTTAATAATTAAATACCTATATTTAATTAATTGATTTAATTATTAATTCTTAATTTAATAATTGAGATTTAATAAATATTAAATCCAAATATTATAATTAATTGTGCAAATTTATTTATTAAATATTACTTTAAGTTTCATGATTAATTTATTTAATTTAATTAAAATATTCTCATGCTTTTTGATTTATGACTTTGAGTTTTTATTTTAAAGTTAAGTTGTGCACTGTTTTAAGTGAAATTGAAATTTAAGTATTTATTTTAATTAATAATTAATATTCCTAATTAGGGTTGTACTTTTGTAAACCTACTTACCTGATTTTCTATATATCTGAATTGAAAGCCATTTAGAGACAGTTCAATCAGGTGAAAGGAGAATTCAAGTGGTTAAAGAATTTGTTGAAATCTTAGGAGTATTTTGGATTCGTGATTACTTTGGATTTGTATCAAATTCTTCTCATCAGTTACTAAGGTAGGATTTTGAAACTTGTTAATTCCAGCCTTCCAAATACCTGTCTTCTATGCATTTGGATTGCTGGGATCGTGTGTCTGAAACTTCCTTGTTTGATATTGTGTGTTTAAAATTGTTTAAATTGAGTAATAGGTTATTTGATCCTTTTAGGTATGTTTTATTTCCTGTCTTGCTATCAGATTTGTAATTTGGGCTTAAGGTTTTCATTAAATTATCTTGGTTGTAAAATGGGCATTAGGGTTTCATTTGATATGTATTGGTTTTCAAAATTACCATTAGGGTTTCAGATTTGTGAATAATGTTTTCCTTGTGATAAATTTAGATATTGTTGCTAAAATGGATAATAGTCTTCAGACCTGTAAAAATACCTTACCTTGAAAATAAAACTATTCTTATACCAGACTCCTGTCCAAAACCCCAATTTCATATCTGCATGGGAAATAGAAGAATACTGAGGTTAACTTTTGCATGTTAGAATAATAAATCAATATAATTGAATATTTGCATATTTCCCCATTTTTAGTCACTTGCATGTTCCTTAAAGATTTCATTATCTTTCCCTTTGAAAATTAATTATTTTGTAAAATAATAATAATTAATATATTGCTTAAAAACATATTACCTAGATGCATGGTTTATGTTCCTTGTGATGTTTTTATTAAAAATAAATAAATAAATAAATAAATAAATATATATACTTTTACCTTGGAAATACATTATTTTTATTTAAAAATAATAATAATTAAGTTCTTTTTTTTTAAATGTTTAAAAAATATATTTTCTAGTTTCAAAAATAAAAATAAAAAAGTGTTTTAATAAAAATTAATTAAAGTGTTTTTTAAAAGTTATTTTCTTTAAAATTAATTTAAATTTGTTTTATTTATTTATTAATTATTAATTAAAGTTTTTTTCTAGATTAAAGTTTTACTCATTAAAGTAATTTAGTTTTTTACGTATTTTAATTAATGTTAATATTATTAATATTAATATACTTTTCTTTTACAATTTTAATAATGTGGTATTATTAATTGATTTATAATTTTATTAATAGGTATTAATATTAATATTTATTTAATAATATTACTTTTAGATTTTTTCTTGTTGTATTTATATTAAGTATTAGTAATTATTAAATAGATTAATTTATACGTAGTAGTCTTATAAATTAGTCTATAGGTGAATTAAATTGCACTTGGAGATTTAATTATTATGTTGTTAGTAAATTTATTGGATAAACTAATTTGTATAATGTTTATTATAAATTAGTTTATCATTATATTTTATTATTTCTTTTGGAAATTGAGTTTATCATGCAATGACGTTTTCTAGATGACTATTAACTAGATTGTGTCTTTCCCTCTTTTATGGATATATATTACTTTGGGTATCTGTTGGGACTAGTTGACCCTTAGGATGTTGTCCCAGGACTTGTTGAGAATTTATTGCTAGTTAGTTCTGTATAATTATTTTGTGGTGTTTGAGATTAGTTGATCGATCTTTTTACCAAACCTAGTCTGTCTAAACTCTTGTTATGCGATCTTGTGAGAATACCTTATATTATTATGGTTAATAGAGAATTAGTAGTTCTTGTATGGGCAGGAACCGGTTTATGAGTCTTATGTGTATTTATGACCTTGAACCCTGGGGAGGTTAATTAGGTACGTTTTAGGGGAGTGGCTTACAATAAGGGTCTAGGGCCCAAAGAGGCTAGAGCCAGGGTAACCTATTGTAAGTTATTAGTAAGTAATAATTTAATAATAAAACTTGGGGTTAACATTAAATGCAAGATTTTTCTTGATGCCTCGCTCATGCCTTGAGTGCTTGTATAGGCTAAGGATGAGAATGGGATGATACCTCGAGAGAAGGTATGATTAGATTCCTCGTCTTCATGAGAGGGTATTCTAGTTCCACATGAGTCGTATTGAGGGTTCGGAGTCCAGAGTGATCAGTCCAGGGTAACTCAAGTGATTGACCATGTGATGAGACTCCCATTGAATGTAGCCTAAGTCTCCTCCATAGGTCCTGCTTTACCTTTGATAATTTCATTTTGACTTTTGGCCTTTTGGTTTCAGTAAGTTGGTTCTTGTTGGTGTTTTTGGTTAATTTATGTATGTTCTTTATCTTTGGACGGTATACCCTTGTGTTGACCTTTGATCTCTGGTGTGTCTTGATCTTTCCTATCCTTTTACTTCTAATTTAGTCTTTCTTGTTGTGTACCCGTGTGTGTGGGCTTGATTTTATATTCTCAACCCGGTGGGAGTGGACCTTTGGTTCCATGAGGTCGGGTGGTAGTGATTATTTTACCATTTGAGATCCGATGTCTTGTTCTTTCTTGGATGATCCTTGTTGTAGTTCTACCTTCTTATCTTCTGAATACTTGTTTAGTTTCATGAGTTGTATGCTTGTACCATATCTGTATATTGGTCGACATCCTTTCAGAGGATGTGTTATATTGTTATTTATTATTGCATACCCTGCGACTTGTGCAGTAGATGCTGATTCATTTAGGTATACCTTGGGTATCAGTTGTATATGTGAACTTATTATATGTGATGGATATTAAATTCAAATGATGTAACTATTATGTTAGTTCTTTATAGTTGTTCTCCGTAGATTATTTTTCTTAAGTAATTCTATGTCAAGGAACCCTTGAGATTTGTAATCTATGTTTGAGTTGTATTTATGTGTATGTTATGTTTGCTTCTGCATTGTTATCATCATTATTTGTAAACATAAATTTTTTTTATCCTATTAACTTAGTTGCATGTTTAGGTTAGATTCTTTTGGGTTCCCTAGTGGGGCATTACACTTGGTATTAGAGCCCGAGTTTCTACACTGGGAACTCTGGGGATTTGTACGCCCATTAGGTGTCTTTTTACTTTAAACACGAAACAAACATAGACATAAAACTCTTTTGTATTTCAGACGTTTTCTTTATGTTGGAAGATTCATATCCCTATCTTTGTTATAGGATTCCAGGAGTAGGCTTAGTTTTAGGGGGGAGGATGTAATACCTACCTCGTAGTTTTCTTTTTAGTTTCAGTTGCCGAACTCTTTTAGGCCTTTTCAGGTGTGCGTTGGTTATTTCAGTTTGTTTTGAGGATGTTCATGTATTACTTTTTATTATATTATTGATCCATTGGATAGTTGTGTTATATTATATGTTACAAAAGGTTTAAGATTATTTTATGATGATTATTTATATTTTATGATATCATTTTGATTATGGAAATACTGACAATACTGAGATTATATTATATGCACATGGATCATTTGTATGTTTTACATTTCTTCTTGGCGTGTTTGATATGGTATGGGAAAAAGTCGTAGTTACTTGCTCTCGCGAGATCCACACGATAAAATTGTCTCAACCATTATCTGTTATATTATATGTATGTACATTCATCTTTGTGATGACAGATTTGCAGGTACCGGGCAACGTCTTCCCTAAATTGGCAGGAGTGAGCGTGCTCTATCGCAATGTCTCAATGGTAAAAGAGGGGAGATAATAATCAGGCCTAAATCCCTACTCTAAACCCTTACCTTGTTCTACAAATGGACAAGAATATGTCTGACTATCCTATTTGAATTCGTCAAGGTGACGTAGATTTGTGAGCCTATCTGTGTGGGCTTGTTGTTTATGTTTTAGTTATATTTCTGTTTAGATGGTTTTTAGTTGGATTTATGATGCTCTTGTCTTGTGTTTAATGATTAATTTATGGTAATTATTAATGTTAATAATTACACCTTTAACAAGGTTAAAATATTAAATATATGACTATTTAATAATTAAATATTAATTAAATACATATATTTAATTAATTGATTTAATTATTAAGTCTTAAATTAATAATTGAGATTTAATAAATATTAAATCCAAATATTGTAATTAATTGTGCAAATTGATTTATTAAATATTACTTTAAGTTCATGATTAATTTATTTAATTTAATCAAAATATTCTCATGCTATTTGATTTATGACTTTGATTTTTTATTTTAAGGTTACGTTGTGCATTATTTTAAGTGAAATTAAACTTTAAGTATTTCTTTTAATTAATAATTAATATTCCTAATTAGGGTTATACTTTTGTAAACCTAATTACTTGATTTTCTATATATCTAAATTGAAAGCCATTTGGAGGTAGTTCAATCAGGTGAAAGGAGAATTCAGGTGGTTAAAGAATTTGTTGAAATCTTAGGAGTATTTTGGATTCGTGTTTGTTTTGGATTTGTATCAGATTCTTCTCATTAGTTACTAAGGTAGTATTTTGAAACTTGTTAATTCTATCCTTCCAAATCCCTATCTTCTATGCATTTGTATTGTGGGATTTTGTGTGTGAAATTTTCTTGTTTGATATTGTGTGTTTAAAATTGTTTAAATTGAGTAATAGGTTATTTGATCTTTCTAGGTATGTTTTATTTCCTGTCTTGCTTTCAGATTGTTAATTTGGGCTTAAGCGTTTCATTAAATTATCTTGGTTGTAAAATGAGCATTAGGGTTTCATTTGATATGTATTGGTTTTCAAAATTACCATTAGGGTTTCAGATTTGTGAATGATGTTTTCATTGTGAGAAATTTTGATATTGTTTCTAAAATGGATAATAGTCTTCAGACCTGTAAAAATACCTTACCTTGAAATGAAAACCATTCTTCTACCAGACTCCTGTCCAAAACCCCAATTTCATATCTGCATGGGAAACAAAAGAATACAGAGGTTAACTTTTGCATGTTAGAATAATAAATCAATATAATTGAATATTTGCATATTTCCCTATTTTTAGTAACTTGCATGTTCCTTAAAGATTTCATTATCTTTCTCTTTGAAAATTCATTATTTTTGTAAAATAATAATAATTGATATATTGCTTAAAAATATATTACCTAGATGCACGGTTTATGTTGTGATATTTTTATTAAAAAAAATAAAATAAATAAATATACTTTTACCGTGGAAGTACATTATTTTTATTTAAAAATAATAATAATTAAGTTATTATTTTTTCTTAAAAATGTTAAAAAAATATATTTTCTAGTTTTACAAAAAAAAATAAAAAAAAATAGTGTTATAATAAAAATTAATTAAAGTGTTTTTTAAAAGTTGTTTTCTTTAAAATTAATTTAATTTATTAATTTTTAATTAAATTTTTTTTCTAAAGAAAAGTTTTACTTATTAAAGTAATTTAGTTTTTTACGTATTTTAATTAATATTAATATTATTAATAATAATATGCTTTTCTTTTATAGTTTTAATAATGTGGTATTATTTAATTGATTTATAATTTTATTAATAGGTATTAATATTAATATTTATTTAATAATATTACTTTTAGAGTTTTGCTTATTTTATTTACATTTAGTATTAACTTAATTATTAAATAGATTAATTTATACATGGTAGTCTTATAAATTAGTCTATAGGTGAATTAAATTGCACTTTCTTGGAGATTTAATTATAATGTTGTTAGTAAATGTATTGGATAAAATAATTTGTATAATGCTTATTATAAATTGGTTTATCATTATGTTTTATTATTTATTTTGAAATTGAGTTTATCACGCAATGACATTTTCTAGATGACGATTAACTAGATTGTGTGTTTCTCTCTTTTATGGATCTATATTATTTTGGGTATCTTGTTGGGACTAGTTGACCCTTAGGATGTTGTCCCAGGACTTATTGGAAATTTATTGCTAGTTAGTTCTGTATGATTATTTTGTGGTGTTTGAGATTAGTTGTTTGATCTTTTTACCAAACCTAGTCAGTCTGAACTCTTGTTATGTGATCTTCTGAGAGTACCCTATATTATTATGGTTAGTGGAGAATCAATAGTTCTTTTATGGACATGAACCAATTTATGATTCTTATGTTTATTTATGACCTTGAACCTAGGGGAGGTTAATTAGGTATATTTTAGGGTAGTGGCTTACAATAGGGTTCCAGGGCCCAAAGAGGCTAGATCAAGGGTAACCTATCGTAAGTTATTAATAAGTGATAATTTAATAATAAAACTTGGGGTTAACACTAAATACAAGATTTTTCTTGATGCTTCGCTCATTTTTTGAGTGCTTGTATATGCTAAGATTGAGAATGGGATGATACCTAGAGAGTAGGTATGATTAGATTCCTCGTCTTCATTAGAGAGTATTCTAGTTCCGCATGAGTCATATTGAGGGTCCAGAGTCCAGAGTGACCAATCCTGGGTAACTCAAGTGATTGACCATGTGATAAAACTCCCATAGAATGTATCCTAAGTCTCCTCCATAGGCCCTGCTTTACCTTTGATGATTTTATTTTTACTTTTGGCCTTTTGGTTTCAGTAAGTTGGTTCTTGTTGGTGTTTTTGGTTAATTTATGTATGTTCTTTATCTTTGGATGATGTACCCTTGTGTTGACCTTTGATCTCTAGTGTGTCTTGATCTTTCCTATCCTTGTACTTATGCTTTAGTCTTTCTTGTTGTGTGCCCCTGTGTGTGGGCCTGATGTTATACCCTTAGCACACTAGGAGTGGACCTTGGTTCCTATTACCCAAATTTCCTATCCTATACAATTTTGGGTACAAGTGGATAAAAATGAGGCTCCCACAAGGGTAGAGCCCAGATTGTATGAATTCTACATTTTTCCTTGACTTGATCTTGCTTTTTGCATATTTCTAGGTCACTGGTTTACCCCTTGTTCATGTCTTAAAAGACCTAAATGCAAAAAACCCTTGAAGCCTCTTAAACCCTAATTCCTTGGTGGCTGTTATATTTCTTCATTAATTTTTTTGCCACTTAAGGTTCCTATTCTTCACATGATTTTAAGTTGCCTTCAAGAGGTCACTTTTATGCTTAGTCACGTAGTCATACTATATTTCTTAAATAGTTATCACATGGTCGCACAGTCGCGACGGTCTTGTGAAATCTTGAATTGATTGTATGAGTGAGCGAGGGGGTTATCAGAAATGCTTATCACTCACTCAATGAGATAAACCACTTAGCATATTTTGTTGTGTGAGAGTGCGACATGGTCTATGTTGTAGGTTATTGTGGTCATCATTCCCTCACACATAGTTAAACATCTAGTCAGAAAGGTGTCGTGAGTACGTGATTGAAAATCAAAGATGAAGATCGACAATTGTTGTTCACTCACCCAGAATCAAGGTATATTATTTCAGGGGTGGAGAGTGTACAACAAGATGCCACATGTTCCAAGTGGGGCCAGATGAGGGTAGAAACAAGTTTAATATCGATCAAGTTTCTTTTGATTGTGTGATCGACATTATGGATTAAAGACAAAGTGCTCAAGATCTATCCTTTAAGCCATTAAGCCATTGTGCCATGTGGAAGGTGGGGTCACCTTTATGCAGGGGTTAGTAAAGAATGATCAAGTTTATTTTGATCAGACAGTCGGTGTTATGGCTTAAATACAAAGTGCTCGAGATCTAGCGATCAAGACATTAAGCCTAAATGAAACTTGACACATGGCGGGCCCAATACAGCTATAAGGATGAATTGTGTGCCATTGATTGAGTTTTGATCTCATGGTTGTCTCTTAATCATGTAATCATGACATAATATTTCATATCTTTCAGAAAATTTGAGTTTCTTTCAGTCGTGTGATCTCAGAATAGAATGGAATATGCTCTTAAGGTAAGGAGATTGCACAAGGATCTTGATCATGTTCTAGATCCTATGACCTGCGCTGAATCTCATGATAAAATCAGAGTTAAGAAGATGATCTAGCAACTCAACAACATAAAGAAGTTCAGTTACCTAGGTTTAAAGGTGAGTCAAGGCAGGGTTAGGGCTAAGTCAGAGATAAAGATAAAGATTGAGAAAGTCCCAGAAAATCTAATGGTTGATGTAAAGGCTTAAAGCAAAGTGTTGGAATAGTCCCAAAGGATAAATGAGAGGGGGGGGGGGGGGGAATCAATTATTAGNGGGGGGGTGAATCAATTATTAGCTACTTTAATTCTTTTCTTTACTTAGATATCAATTAACATAAATCAAATGCACATTTAGATAACACAATAGAGAACACAACAATTTGGTTACGGGGAAACCAAATAGTTAAAAACCCCAGTGAGAATTAGCACCCACAAAGAACTATACTTGAGTATAATTATCCCTATTAGGAGATCTTTAAACCTTGTTAGGAGTTGTTCTTTACAATGCAATAAGTACAGAGACCTAGTTAAATGTCAGACCCTTTTAGGAGTCTTTTACAAGTAACCCTATTAGGGGTGAGGACTCACTGTCCAAAAGCTCACTGCTAAAATGGTGAAGGCTGGAACCTTCAGTAGAATAGATATACACTATATCTGATAGATGAAATATTTGAGTAGACCTTCCATCTTGATCAGTTCCAATAAATTGTAATCTTCTTCTGTTTCTTCACATAGTTCTTCAACTTATTATGTTTGACTTTCTGCTCTCTTCTGTCTATTGTTTTTCACTTCATTTTCACACTTAGCGAACACAATTGAACTGCTATATGTATCTTCACCAAGTATAAGGTCACGAAGGTAGCTGGGAATACTTCATCAACTTCTTTGTCGGCTTAACTAACCACACAATCAAAGTTAGAACCACGCAACTCAAACTAAATAGACGCAATGCTTCACAAAGTCGGCTTCACCAATTTTACTCCAATATCATGATTCTATGAAAACATGCTTGGATTCTTTGTATAATCATCACTAAATCATTACTAAACATTAATACCATTATGCATATCCCAAAGATAGGTGCAACTCAAGAAATAATGTAATTACATCGTCTCTTCACAGATAGTCTTCAGTATCTGTAACTGCCATAACTGATTAACATAACTCAACTGAAACTTCATAACTGACTCGGCATGAATTCACATAGCATCTAGAACATGTATACACCATGGAAATAAACACGCATAGCTCCAGAACATCTGTACTGATAATTGCATATAGAACACTGTTGTATATTATATGTTGTCATCAATGACAAACATACAATCAATTATTTGCACAAAAGAAAATCTCCAACAATATCCCCCTTTGAAATTGATGGAAACATATAATATCATCAACTCAAAGTGTCTTACTTCTTTTTACAATCTTCTCAATATCCTCGTCAAAAGTTCCTCTTCACTGCTGCTGTTCTTCTAACTGTATACTCCCCCATATTATATTCTCCCCCTTACTAATAATCCCCCATTGACATCAATGAAAAAGGGTGTTAAACACCATTACGCATAGGTACTACTCCAAAAGTAGAGTAGTCAATTATTCATCTGTCACCAAGGACTGATGTTCTTGCTGCAAATTCTAATCAGACTCAGGAAAGGGAATTACTCCCAACTTCTCCCTGAGATACTCAAAAATATCTTTTGATAATGGATTTGTAAAAATATCTTCTAATTTTTCTTTAGTGCTCACATAATCCAACTTTACTTCTCTATCTGCAAATTTTTCTCTTAGAAAATGGTTTTTGATCTCAATGTGTTTTGTCTTTTCATGCATCATAGGGTTTTTTGACATATTGATAGTACTAGTGTTGTCACAGTGAATAACAATAGGATAATCAATCTGAATACCAAAGTCTTTAATCATCTATTTAATCCAAACCATTGTTGAACAATTCTATGCTACTGCAACATACTCAACTTTTGCTGTTGACTAAGAGAAACAATTCTGCTTTTTACTTGTCCAAGTGACCAATTTGTTTCCAAGAAATACTACTCCTCCTGATGCACTGTTTCTGTCATCAACATAACCTGCCCAATCAACATTAGTATACACATGAAGTTGTATATTCTCTGAGTTAGGATACCATAAACCATAGTCTATAGTTCCTTTTAAATATCTGAATATTCTTTTTATTTCCATTAGGTGATTTTGTTTAGGTTCAGCTGCAAATCTTCCAACAATGCCAACTGCATTATAAATATTAGGTCTAGATTGAGTAAGATATATGAGTAATCCAATCATAGACTTGTATAGAGTCTTGTCAACTTCTATGGAATCATCATCTTTAGAAAGATTTCTTCTTGTTATCATGGGGGTGCTTACTAGTTTGCAATCTTCCATCTTGAAAGTCTTCAATATCTACTTTACATACTTAGACTAATTTATGAATATGCCTTTGTCTATTTGTTTTACATTCAATCTAAGAAAATATTTGATAGGTCCAATCATGCTCATTTCAAACTCACTTTTCATTTCTTCGGCAAATTCTGCACTAAGTTTGTCATTACCTCCAAAGATAATGTCATGAACAAAAATAACAATGAGTAGTAATCCTTCATCTGTCTCTCTTATGAATAAATTACAGTCTGCTGCTCCTTTTCTCAATCATATCTTTGTTAAGTAACCATAAAGTCTCTCATACCAAGCTCTTGGGGCCCCTTTTAAGTCCATAAAGTGCTTTCTTTAGTCTTCATACCATGTCTGGTTTGTCTGAAAGTTTGAATCCTTCAGGCTTCTCTATGTAGACTTCTTCCTTCAGGTCACCATTCAGAAAGGATGACTTGATATCCATTTGATATACTTTAAAGTTCTTGAATGTTGCATAGGCAAAAAACAACTTGATAGCTTCCAGTCTTCTCATAGGGGAAAATGTATCAGTGTAGTCTATTCCTTCTCTTTGTGCATATCCTTTGCATACTAATCTTTCTTTGTTCCTTACCACTGTGCCTTCTTCATTCATTTTGTTCTTGAATATCCACTTTGTTCCAATCATGTTTTTGTCATGAGATCTAGGGACCAGTTCCCATGTTTCATTCTTGATTATTTGATCTAATTATTCTTGCATAGCACTTTTCCAATCTGAATCTTTGTATGCATCTTCAATACTTAAGGGTTCAATCTATGAAAGTAAGCATACCTCTTCATCAGTGGTTGAACCTTTTTCTCTAGATCTTGTCAAGACTTTAGCGCTATGATCTCCAATGATATCTTCCTTAGAGTGGTATTTGGATGTGTATTTTGAGTTCTTAGGAGTGATACTTTCATCTATAATTTGTGATTCTTCTTCACTTGGTTCAGGATTGTTACATGAAACATCAA
>MU227089.1:1142948-1157289 GCA_018584345.1 Thuja plicata | reverse complement strand
AATATCTTTCTTGAATCATAAACTTCTCATCAATCTTCACATGAGTACTTTCAATGATCTTCTTTAATCTTATATTAAAACATCTATAGGCTTTGCTTTTAGTAGAGTAACCAAGAAAAATACCTTCATCCCTTCTAGCATCAAACTTGCCAATGCTATCATCTCTCTTGATGTAGCACTTGCTTCCAAAGATTCTAAAGTATTTTACAATAGGTACCTTACCAAACCAAAGTTCATAGGGTGTTTTGTCTGTGCCTGGCCTTAATTGTATTCTATTGATAGTATAGACTGCTATATTGACCGCATCTCTCCAATAGGTATGAGAAACCTTTCCTTCAATCATGATAGTGCACACTGTGTCAAGTATTAATCTATTCCTTCTTTCTACAATCCCATTCTGCTGAGGGGTTCTAGGTGCACTTAACTGTCTCTTGATTCCATGTTCTTCATAGTAATTATAAAACTGGTCAGAGGTGAATTATCCTCCTCTATCAGATCTCAGACATTTTATCTTTATTCCAGATTCATTCTCAACCTTAGCTTTGAACACTTTGAATTTATCAAAAGCTTCAGATTTATCTTTTAGGAATGCAACCCACATCATCCTTGAGAAATCATCAACAAACAAAATGAAATACCTTTCTCCGTAGTATGATCTTGTTTGAGTAGGTCCACATAGGTCTGTATGTATCAGATCTAATTTGTTTTTAGCAAAGTCTTGTTTTCTCCTGAATGAGGTCCTCATATGATTCCCCATCACACATTCCCTACACATGGTGACAACTGGTCTTGCAATACTTGGAAGGTCTCTTACTACCTTTACATTACTTATCTTGACTATGTTGTCAAAATTGATATGACAAAGTCTCTTGTGCCATAGCCAACTGTCATCCACTTTTGCAACAAAACAACTTACTTCTAAATTGAGATGAAAGACATTACCTTTGGTCTTTGATCCTGATGCAATCATGTCTCCTTCTTTGTTTTTAATGATGCACTAGTTGTTTTTGAATTCCAACTGATATCCTTTATCAAGCAACTGTCCAACACTTAGTATGTTATGATGTAAACCATCAACATAAAGAACATCATCTGTCTTATTCTTTCCATCTAAGGTGATAGAGCCTCTGCCTATGATAGGTTTGGGAGTGTTATCTCCAAATATAACCATGCCACCTTTGTATTTGTCTAAATGTACAAATTTTTCTTTGTCTCCTGTCATGTGGTGTGAACATCTGCTATCAATGATCCTGTCAGTTCTGATGTCAGCTTTTGAAACTAATGCTAACTCTTGTGATTTTTATTCATCTTATTTGTCCATTTATTCAAGCATCTTTTCAATGTCTTTAATGCAAATGAAACCAATTTCATCTTCTCCTGAATCATCATCAGTTACACCATCTTCAACATGATAACATTCCTTAGTGTACTTGGGCTTGTAATTTGATTTGAACTTCTTGACTCTTGTAGGACACTTGGATGTAAAGTGACCAAGTTTGTTGCATGAAAAACATTTGAATGGTAGTCATCCTTCATATTTCCCTTTACCTTTCCTTTCTTTCTTGGAAATAATAGCAATGATTTCTTCTAGTTCTATATCAACTTATTCATTATTACTAGAGTTGCTTCTGGATTTCTTGCTGTGGAATGAGGCTTTGAAAGCTGCCTCACTTCTAGGTTCTATCTTCAATCTTGATATCTCAAATGCGGATATCTTACTAATCAAATTATCCCTCTTGAAGTCTTTTGAAAATTTCATAGTCTCGTCTAAGATATTGATCTTTCTCTCATAGTATGCTGTCAATGTGGTCATTAGTTTGTCCATTATATCATCCTCTGAAATTTCTCCACCATTGTTCCTGATACCCAAAAATGCTTTATTAATTCTTCGATTATAGGCTCTAATGTTTTCTTCAGGTATCATCTCTAATTTTTTGTATCTTTTCTTCCATGTCTTTCTGTGTGCATTCTTTGCTTGGATGTCTCCTTCAAACATATCTTCTAAGTATTTCCAAATAGAGTATGCTTTATCTGCCTTCTTGATCTCAAAAAATTCACTGTCAGATAGGGCACTGATTAGGGCTTCTTTGGCGATTGTATTTTGAGTGAACACTTCCTTTTGTTTGATTGTAGAGTCTTCTTCTGCAAGGTCTTTCAAGGTGGGAACTTCAATTGCTTGAGTGGAAATTTCATAGATCTAAAATCCAATGCACTGAAGATGTGTTATCATTTTGTTCTTCTAGTCAAGATAGTTTTTTGCATCGAACTTAGGACTCTCTTTCCTGAAGTATGCCATCTGATCTACCTTAAGCTGTTAAGATTTATCTCCAAGGAACTTGGCTCTAATACCAATTATTTGAATAGTCCCAAAGGATAACTGAGAAGTGGGGTGAATCAATTATCAACTACTTTAATTCTTTTCTTTACTTAGATATCAATTAATATAAATCAAATGCACATTCAGATAACACAATAGAGAACACAACAATTTGGTTACGGGGAAACCAAATAGGTAAAAACCCCGGTGGGAATTAGCACCCACAAAGAACTATACTTGAGTATAATTATCCCTGTTAGGAGATCTTGCAACCCTGTTAGGAGTTTTTCTTTACAATGCAATAAGTACAGAGACCTGGTTAAAGGTCAGACCCTGTTAAGAGTCTTTTACAAGTAACCCTGTTAGGGGTGAGGACTCACTATCCAAAATCTCACTGATAAAATGGTGAAGGCTACAACCTTCAGTAGAATAGATATACACTATATCTGATAGATGAACTATTTGAGTAGACCTGCTATCTTGACTAGTTCCAATGAATTGTAATCTTCTTCTATTTCTTCACATAGTTCTTCAACTTATTATGTCTGACTTTCTGCTCTCTTCTGTCTATTGTTTTTCACTTAATTTTCACACTCAATGAACACAATTGAACTGCTATATGTATCTTCACCAAGGATAAGGTCATGAAGGTATCTAGGAATACTTCATCAACTTCTTTGTCGGCTTAACTAACCACACAATCAAAGTTAGAACCGCACAACTCAAATTGAATAGACACAACGCTTCACAAAGTTGGCTTTACCAATTTTGCTCCAATATCATAATTCTATTAAAACATGCTTGGAACCTTTGTATAATCATCACTAACTAATAACTAAACATTAATACAAACACACATATCCTGATGATAGGCACAACTCAAGAAATAATGTAATTACGTCGGCTCTTCACAGATAGTCTTCAGTCTCTGTAACTGCCATAACTGATTAACATAACTCAAATGAAACTTCATATTTGACTCAGCATGAATGAACATAGCATCTAGAACATGTATACACCATGGAAATAAAAATGCATAGCTCCAGAACATCTGTACTGATAATTGCATATAGAACACTGCTGTATATTATATGTTGTCATGAATGAAAAACATACAATCAATTATTTTCACATAAGCAAATCTCCAACACAAAGTTGATCAAAATCTAATGATCAAAGAATTACACCTTATCGACATGTGGAAATTTGTTAGAGCTTGGACCCATCTGTGGTAAGGTAATCTTCGAGCAAGTTTCTTTTAATCCAATGGTTGGCTTAAAGGCTTGAAGCTGAGATGATCAAAATCTATCCATCAAGCCATTAAGCCTAAATGACACGTGTTCATGGTGGGGCCATGCTAGTTAGAAAAAGGTAAAGTAAAGACCGATCAAGTCTTATTTGATTGGATAGAAAACATATTGTCTTGAAGTCAAAGTGTTCGAGATCTAATGTTCAAACCATTAAGCCGTAATGACATGTGGCATAGATGACATCATGTGTCTCAGGTTAAATGCAGTAAAGGAAAAGTAAGTTTGTGAAGATCAAATGAATGGCATAAAGCCTTGATCATAAAGATGAGGATGAATAAACTTTAAGGCATTACACCTGCGTGCCGCATGGAAGATCTGATCATGTGCTCATGGGTTACTTAAAGGAGATCGACAGTCATATTTTAAAGCTCATAAAGATTCAAATCTGGGCCATTGATTGGGCATTCCATGCCACTTGTGACCGTTTGGGTTTGAATTCAAATATTTAAATGTTTTTCTTAGGGTTTTCATAGTGGCGGTGACATTTTCAACTTTCAGGAAAAGTAGATGGATCAACCGAATTCTCTGCTCAAATTTATGGTGATGGGAGATGTATTCATGACTGTATCTGATCTTTTAAGATTTTTTGAGCGCATTGATGGGAAAAATTGAATTTTTTAGGGTATTTGCATTGATTAATGAGAATATATTGTAACCCTAATTCTTCCCTAATTGATTAGATGGATTGACTCTCAAGCCTATTTGCTAGGGGAGGTTGTATATAAGTCATTTTTTTTGTTGTTTTTGAAGGAGGTTCGGATTATGTAAGAATTTTTCTATGACATTTTCTCTGTCCTCAAGATTTTTCATGTGTCTATAATTCTCAGTCTTCCAAGGCTTATGTAGGACTTTATATGATATTTTTCCTACCCTTAGGTTCTCATGCATTTTTGGATTCTTTTTGAAGCATAATATATTGGCTAATATTAGAGAAATCTTGGAGTTCTTGATCCTTCTTTTTTCTTCATCGTTGTGCATTGCTGTGGATGATCTAATTTAGATGTTCTTGTGGATTTTGTTCATCCCTTGTCATTTTGTCTCATTCTTGTGCCTATTCTCTGGAGTGAATGTTTGTTTGCAGGTCACATTCTGTGTCTATTTTCTTGGGAAATCTATTGTTTGTGAAATATTCTCTTTCTTTGAATATCCTTCTCTATGAAATACTTATGCAAGCCTATTTAGGAAGTTGTGTTCTACTAGATCCATGAAATTTCATGCTAGTTTTGGTCACTGTGTTATGATTCAAGTTACCTTCGGTGCATCACCTAGTAGGTTAAATTTTCTTTTCAGTCATTTCCCTTAAGTTACCCTTCTATCCCTTTTGTTTCCAAATTTAATTTCATGTTTAAAAGAAGATAAGGTGATTATCCAAGAGGAACCAACCTAGATTCCAAAGGATTCACTTTAGTTAGCAGAGGTCCCACAACCTAGAAGTGATTCCCATGTTATACTAGATTGTTAGGCTCAAGTGCTTAACAGGGTGCAAAATTTAGTGTATAACAGTTCCATGAGATTCGGTGGTAGTGATTCTTTTACCTTTTAAGATCCAATGTCTTATTCTTTCTTGGATGGTCCTTGTTGCAGCTCTACCTTCTTATTCTTTTGAAGACTTATTCAGTTTTATGAGTTGTATGCTTGTACCATATCTGTATATTGGTTGACATCCTTTCAGAGAATGTATTGTATTATTATTTATTATTGCATACCCTGTGAATTGTGTAGTGGATGCTGATTCATTGAGGTATACCTTGGGTATCAGTTGTATATGTGATCTTATTATATGTGATGAATGTTTTATTTTGTTGATGTAACTATTATGTTAGTTCTTTATAGTTGTTCTTCGTAGATTAGTTTTCTTAAGTAATTCTACATCAAGGAACCCTTGAGATTTATAATCTATGTCTGAGTTGCATTTCCATGTATATTATATTTTCTCCCACGTTGTTGTCATTATTGTTTGTAAACATTAATTTTTTTTTATCTGTTAACTTAGTTGCATGTTTAGGTTAGATTCTCCTGGGTTTCCTAGTGGGGTATTACAACCTTAGAGAATCCTAATTTTGGTAGCGCAATATTAATAATTAATTCCAATGGTTTTGTAGAAGAATAGTCCTTGGTCCTTGATCTTTTCCTTGTCTTATTTCCAATCTAAAATTATTTACACAATGTGTTTGTAGGTTTTACAATTCATGAAATATATCTTACCTCACATGTGGAGATGATCTTCACAAGATTATCAAAGTTGATGTGTCCCTTTCACTTATTCTATATCCAACATCCACTTGTTTTTACAAAAAAACACATTCTACCATAAGTCTTCTTTAGGTTGTATATATTGCCTTCACTCACACATCCTTCTACCACCAATTTCCTAGAATTTGACTTTTTTATTTAATATCCTTTACCATGATATATGATATTTTATTATTTGTTTCACATTTGGACTAAATTGAGAAGATTGTCCTTGAGGCCCCTAAAATAGAGAACATCTTCATTTTTATTCTCCCTATCAATACTTATTGTTCCTTTTCCACAAATCCTTGTAGACAAATCATCCCCAAACTTGACTTATCCCCTGTCTCATTTTATAGGGTTGATAAAATTTCACGTATCACTAGTCATGTGGTTGGAACAACCATTGTATATTACCTAGGAGTTTTTCTCTTGCCTCACATGAAAATTAGTCCACCCTATCATTGATTTTTAAGTAGCATTAGTGTTCTCTACTGCACTAGATTTTTCCACAGGATTAGAGATTTTAGGAGAAAACTTCTTTACACTTTTTTCAATATTAGTAGTATTAATACAGACATTCAAATCCATGAAAAGAGTTTATTTTTTTTCATCATCTAGGGTGCTATGTTCCTGATTTTCTGAAGAACAATAGTCTACCTTGAAATAAGGGTTTCTTCTAATTTTTTTTCTTTGGGATTCATGTAGCTAGTACCCAATTCCCTCAATGGACCTTTAGAAGAATAGTGACCAATTTTGAAAAAGTTAAAATACTTGAAGGGTAACTTACCTTTGTATTTGTTAGTTACCTTTTTCAAATTCTTCACACAGTTTTTCTTCCTCATTTCTCTCTATTCAAGTACAACATTCTTCTCCTTCTTACCAAATTTTAAATCTACTCCCCTTTTTGAACCTTCTATATAATTTTCTCTCATTTCATAAATAGAGAGTGCACCATACAATTGATCTATTAAAAAGATATCTAAATCCATAGCTTCCTCAATAGATGAAAATTTAGGGTTAAAATATTTTTAGAGATATCTAAGTACATTTTGTACCACAATTGTTTGTCTCATTTCTTCACCAAGACCTGTGACAGTATTTCCCACTTCATCAACTCAAAGCAGAAAAGTAGAAATATATTCATCCTCTAACATCTTCAAATTTTCAAATTTACCATTGTAGATTTGAGTTAACCTTTTCTTTGTTTAGTATCTCATTCAATAATGATTCTTAGCTTTTCCCATACATCCTGAGAAGTGCAGTAGTGCATTACCTTCACAAGTTCAAAGTATTCTAATTGAATCAAAATACCATTCTTTGTTTTACCATTGTTCTCATATGACTTAATATTAGCTAGACTGATTGGAAGATTTGTTTGAGTATAACCATATTTAATAGATTTTTGAACACCAAAACCTAAATAGGTCAGGTGGACTTCCATCATTAACTACTAAAAATTGTAATTGGTTCCATCAAACCTAGGTTCCTTGTATGAGTGATAAAAATCTTGTGACATTTGTTGGAAAAGGTGTTGTATACACCTTGAATAATATTTGTAATGTTATATTTTATTATTATGCGTGTTGCAACTAGGAGCACCTAGATATATGTGCATCACTAGGTGTGAACATTCTTGGAGTCACTTTATAGCTTGTATTGTAACGTTAAGATTATATTTAATTTGGGTTTCACATAAGTATATGATATTATATTTATTTAATATTGGGGAAAGATATATAATAAAGTGAAAAATTAGTACCCAATATTAAATGCGGGATAAATGGTTTTGTGGCACATGGTATTACTTTATCACTAGTTATATTATTATGGGAGCTTGTGTTTATAAAATAAAACACATGTTAGTGGTTAGGGTTGGTTGGTTGAGTAGGCTATCATTATTGAGTTTTCTAAAGGTTTAATTTGTGAAACATGGCATGGGATGTGTTTATACATTCTTGGACACATGAGAATGCATTGGAGGGCTTAACATTTTAGAGGTCTTCATTGTGACTTTGTAAGTGCTTTGTATTGATTTATGATCAAATAATAAAATAGTGTATGAATGTTTGCGAAGGATAAATTTTTTCCTTATGAGGGTTTAATGGGGTAGATATTGTGTTATCTTATGGCTTGTCTATTTGATCTTTTCATAATATTGATTTTGTAAGCTTGTATTTATGATTGTCTCTAATGGGTTATGTAGGAAATAAATTAAATGTAACTGGGTATATACACTAGTTCCTCACAATTAGTATCAAATATTTCATGGTTCATTTGAATTTATAAACCTATCTTGAGTGGACAAGGTCCAAAATAGAATCCATGAATATGCACGAAGAATTTAGGACATTGAAAGGTATGAACCACATTTTCAGGTTGTATTATTATATGAGGGTTTTGGGTTTGTTGTTATGATAGGTTGTTTGCAAATTTTGAGTTTTGGAAAGATTGTGTCAAATGAGTTCTTTAGACATGCATTTAAATGAGGGTTTGGTTGGGAGTTTTCTAATTAACCTCCTAGGAAAAAAATGGGCCTCACCATTGCATATGAGTTGGCTGAGTGATGAATTTTGAAATATAATTTGACCTACATTAGCCTTAGTTGAAAAAAACATAATTTTTTGGTCTATCATTTTTTTGTAGTTATACAAAAAAATAAAAAATAAAAAAATCCAATCCACGTTAAAAAGGTTCACCTACAAGTTTATTGAAAATAAAAAAATAGAAAAGGGACATTGTTGGATTTTGATTTTTGAAATAATATAAAATAAAATATTGTTATATTTTGGGAGAAGTTTGACCACTACCTTAACACATGGTACTTGATACCACTAATGGTACTAAAGTGGTATTGTGGTACTACTATTTAGTACCAACAGTGGTTCCAATACCTTCCACCCTCACTACAGGCCTACCCTGAGTGGTGGGTATTAAAAATATAAACACACAACATAATATTAAAATCGAAATAAATTTTATGAAATTGTTTTTAATTAAATAGGTATTTATTAAAATTTTAAAGATGCCTTTTATATTATTTAGACCAATATTTAAGGGGGCCGAGTATGGGGTTGTGTACTTGTTTGATTACTTGTAGGTGCTTGAAATTCAGATTGTGAGTGTGAGTGCAATTAGATGAGTCAAGAGGCAAAGTCTTGAGGGAGTACTTTTTTTATGATATATTTATGATACTACAACTGATTATTGTATTTGGTGCTTCCTGATATAGGTTTACAAGTATTTTCAAATTTTGGGCTTTGATGGTGACAAGTACATGAGTTGTCTTTATTTTTAGGACATGGTTGGAAATTGTTTGAAACTTGGAGTCTCAAGAGGGCGATAGTTGAGTGTAGATATAACATTGGTGATGATTATGGTGTCCTAGTTATGGAGGTACATGTTTTGTATTGATAGAACATGATCATTTTTATGGTGAATTGGTAGTAATTTGGTTTGATGTCAGGAGGTTTTTGTTTATCTCCTAGATTCTTATTTGGTTTCTTGACTACAATACTTAGTTGTGGACATGTTTTAAAATTTAGATCAGGTTTTGATTTTGCGTTTGAGTTATTTGGTATACATAATTATTCTCTTTGATATATTTGTAATTTACTAATGTGATGATGAGTTTACATATTTTGGCATTTGGATCTACGAGTTATGTGATTGGTAGGTATGTGCAACCTATTGATTTCAATGGGATAAATTGGTTATGAACTATCTATATCCACTAGGCTTGATTATTTTTTATTGCAGACTTTGTTAATTGACCTTGTCTATGATCATTAGTTAATTGGTATTTCTTCTTTGGGATGAGAGGATGGATGATATTTATAGTACTTGGATAGTTGGTGTTGGGACTTTTGTCTTGTGGTTTTATCATGATAATATGATAGGTTAATTATTTTTATTGCACTTTTTATCGGGAGCTTTTGAAAATGATGTATTGTGGTGTAGGATTGATTTTTGATAGATGATTTATTTTTTTGCTTTGGAGATCTTGGTTTCACTTGATTTTATTGAATTTTTAGTTGTATGTGTGTAGATCTAGAGGATCTTCATTTAGGAGATGGTTATCACGATACCACGTCTAAATCAGTATCACCATTTAGTGGAAGTTGTTGGAAGTGATGTATTCACCATTGGATTATGGATGATATTCTTTGGTGTTGCAGATGTTGGAGGAATCCTTAGATCCTATTGTTGTAGATGAGTCTTTCCCATTTATGTGTTCAATAGTAGGTGATGGTCATATTCATGGTAGTTGGAGATGTTGACATCTTGAAGGACTTACGAAGTATTTTGTTCAGGTGTTGTAAATTATTTATTTTGACATATTATCATGGTTTCTATTATGTCACGGTTTACTCTTGATTATTGGTTTGGAGTTTTTCTATGAATAATTATTTGATATGTTCAAATAGAGCATGTTATTTCCTAAGAGGACATGATTAGATCATGTTTTCATGTTTATGCTATTGATTCTACATTGGAACTTTTACACCAATCTTGTTTGGTTCTCTTTGTATTGAGTACATAATCATTTTTGTGATTACTTTATGATGGTGCTATAATCATTTTCTTGATTACTTCATGATAGTGTTGTGTTTTGTTTGGATTTTTTCATGGATTGATAAGTTATAAGTGTTCATGGATACATGAAGATTTTACTAAATTGAGATGAATTTTACATTGTTCCCTTTATGTGCTTTATATTTATGCTTACATTTCATAGATATGGATTTTGAGTTGCAAAGATTGTCATTTTTGGATGATTCATTTTGAGACATGTTTGGCATTAGTTATCTCCTTGTGCATATGTTATTATTATGATATTTTTATGAGGATATTATGAGATAGTTTATTGGTATATTTTAATTCATTGGAATAGTTATTATGAGTTTAATCTTCTTTTTTATGAGAGGCTTACATCCATGTTTGTATTACAGGACGTATATGTTTGTTTGTTCTAGGAAATGGAATGAGGTTTTGGGTGTTGTTATGGCTTTTTATTTAGGTTTTTTTGAGGAGATCAT
This sequence comes from Thuja plicata, assembly GCA_018584345.1. NCBI lineage: Eukaryota > Viridiplantae > Streptophyta > Pinopsida > Cupressales > Cupressaceae > Thuja > Thuja plicata. The sequence continues at coordinate 1,146,391 of MU227089.1, read as the reverse complement.
ACTTGACACAATGTTGCTTCTTTGAGGTGTTGGTATAAAGACATGTTATGATTTATAGGTTTTCTCTCTTCATTAAATATTTTCTTCCATGAGGTTCATGTTCATATGATTTGGGAGGATGGTGCTATATTGTGAGAGAGTATATAGCTATGTGGATTGCATATGTGGATAATTGTGATTGTTACCAAAAATTCATGTTATTTATCACACCTTGATATGAGATTTTATTGGTACAATTTTTATTTTTAAATTAATTTTCATATTTGGTATTACTCATTCATTGAGAGTTTTTGGATATGTATTACTTCATTTACAAATTTTGATACAAGGAGCTTGATTGCCGTTTATGGGTTGAGAGGTTGGCATGAGTTTTTTCATGTCATTTATACCTAGGAGTTATGGATGGTTTGATGTATTTGCATGTGTTTTGAATCATTTCATTTTTTATTATGTAATTTTTTCCCTTATGACAACATCTTGGATCCTTTTCTATCACATTAAATTTGGTGCTTGTGTTCTTGGATTGGTACATTTTCACCTTGGCTTGTTGGTTTTCCTTCATAGGTGGCATGTTAGAGGATGATAGATCTTGCTTGAAATGGTGCTCACTTAGTTTTATTGTAGGTATCTTGATGGATTTATAGAGCATGTTGGAGATCCATGTGGCTAAATGAATGGCTATGATAATGTATTCATTGGTTGACCCTTATGCAATGAATGCAACAAGTAGGAGTATGTTGGGAAAAGGTGTTTTACAACTTGGATAATATTTGTAACATTATATTTGTTAGTATGTGTGTTGCACCTATGATTACCTAGAGGGATGTACATCACTAGACAAATATTCTTGGGGATATTTTATACATTGTATTGTAAAATTGGGAGTATCTTTAATGTGGGTGTCATAGTGGGATAAAATAATGCATTGATTTAATATTGGGGAAAAGTATTTAAAGTAGAAAAATAGTACCAAATATTAAATGAGGGGTCAATGACATTGTGTTCACATGGTTTTACTTTACCACTTGTATTTTTGTGTGAGCTTGTTGTTGAACTTACCACAATATTGAAAGAGGGTGAATCATCCTTGAACGTAAACTTGAAATTTTCAATCTGTACACATGGATCAAAATCTGTAATGCTCTCAATTACGAGGGTTTAGTAGCATTGATTTGCAATGGGAGAAATCAATATAATAACTACTAATAATGAAACTATGAATCAATAAAATAACAAGAAATAATAGAGGTACACAAATGAATGCAAACCAACAACGTTTGAAGCTTCTATTGTCTCTCTCTACTCCTTTTGAAACACTGTTTGTGTGATGCTCAGTATTGGTGCGGGCAAAGTCTATGACTTGGGAGCGTCGAGAATATGATATTGAATTTTGTTGATGGCAAGATGACTTGATGCTTGAACCAATCTGATAGAGTAATGTCACACATGAGCTTAAAATCTGGATCCTTCAAATGGTTATGAAGGGTTTTTTATATAGAAAATGAGAATGATACAAATGGTTGAGATCAATCCCAGAGATAGGAGGATGAATGGTTGAGATCAAAATGAACTGGAGAAGCCATCAGTAAACTCCACCTCTTCAAATGGGAGAGACGAGATAGAGTTTGGTTAACTAAGGAGCTAATTATGAGTTACCTTTTTGAACTGAATATGTGGGTGGAGAAACCCATGTAATTAGAAATCTGATTAAGAGTTATCTTTTTGAACACCAAGAAAGGATTTAATTGAATAATTAATTCATTTTTAAATTAAAGTATTCAACATTTGAGATAATTGAATTCTTTTTGGATTAAGAATTGAATTGTTGAATAAAATTGAAATTAATTTAATTAGAATAATTAATTAGTAAGTTTAAATATTTGAATTTAAACTTTAGGAAATTGAATTTAATTAATTGATGGAGATTAATCAATTAAGGTTAATTAATTAAATAAAATTAAATATTTAATTAGTTTTGGGGATTTGATTAGACGATTTGGGAAATGAATTTAGAAGGAAATAGATGATTAATTAATGATTAAAAAACCATTAATTAATAGAGAAAAATTAGTGTTTTTAATGTAAAGGTTCAAGTCTGTCCATTTTTGGGTGTTGATATTTGCCCCTCTTTGATGCATTGTGGCTTGTCACAGTGTGTCAAATATTCTCTATTTTGATCCAGCCCCAACTTGCCCCGACAATAGCAGGTTTGTCTATGCCCCTCAAAACATTTGAGCAAAAAGTCACGACACGAGCGTTAATTTGTTAAAAAAGCAAATTTGTAATCTGGGTATCTGACTAATTCTAACAATTGTTGAATATGCTCTTGATACAGACTGTTAATATTTCTGGGGCCCGAAACGATAATTTTGAGGTCCTAGAGGAATTAGGGTTTTACCAAACCCTTATAAATAGGTTGGAAAGCCATTCATTTGTCACTTTGCACTCTTGGAGCTCTGGATAATCTGGTGAGTCTGTCTTTAGATTTTTCTTCTTTCTGTGTTTTTTTTTGAGCTATGGCGGGTATTCCTGGGATCGTGCACATTTTTGATCAGGTCCATAGTTTTTTTCGTCTAGCTGGTGTAGGATGTCTGATGAGTTGCTCTGTCATTTTGTCATTAATTATCTCATTTATTGCATTTGAAAAAATTTTGTTTTTGTGAAATTTGCATGCAATGCCTTAATAGACTGCAATTTTTCTAGAATTACAGTTTGTGTTCCGCAATTGCTGATTTCATTTTGCAATCCTTAAGTGTGTCACAAATGCCAAGTTGTGAGGCCTACCCCAGTCTGACATAATCTTAACACTATTTATCATTTATATGTTCTCTTGCCGATTCAGATTTTGTTATAGTTGGACTGATGGGACGCATGAATTCTTTATGGATCTGTTGAATCCTTTTCTTGTAAACAACACCTGATTATGTAATCGGGGAATCTATTAGATACTTTGTGTGAGTGATGCAAACTTATATTTAGGATTTAATTTTGATGGTTTTGTATATTGGATTAGTATGTGGATGTTAGATGAAATCAAGATTCAGATTTATTAAGAGTATGTTATGCATATGGAATAGATGTAGATATTGTTAAGTTCAAATGAATCTTTGTTGCAAGTGTGAGTGAATGTATGTTCAACTTACATTATGTATTCTATTATTTTATGTGTTGATTTATTGGACGTACTGATGGTTGCAATGAGTGTGCAGGAAATTTGACCATGGTACTAATCGGGGATTCAGGAATGAACCTATGTGAAAACCGTGATGCTAAGGCCCTGTCTATATAAAGAGACATGGACCTTGTTGTATTGTAATTTTATTCGTAAAAGTGTGGTGTATGATTGTAATTTATTTAATTAAGTAAATGTGTAATAAGTCATGCTCATGTGAAATTGTTGTGTCACTTGACACATGTGTACTCTATGTGTTGGCATGGCTAGT
>MU227089.1:1098828-1128401 GCA_018584345.1 Thuja plicata | reverse complement strand
GGGGGGGGGGGGGGGGTGAATTAGTGGTCTAAAAATTTAATCCAATAATTAAACCAAAACTTTATGCCACATATATAAAACCTCTAGTTATCTTCAGTCCTACAAGATGTATGCCTTGTGTGAATCTAACATGTATATACTGCTTGGTGTTTATAATTTTTACCTTTTCCTTAAGCTTTACCGAATACCACTCTATCTTTTCTTAACCTTTACCGAAATACAGTAAAGAACTTAGTGTTTATCAATCAATCCTATTTTTGTAATGTGTAAAGAAAAACATCAATGCAATGAACCATATACACATTTGACACATGGATTTTTAATGTGGAAACCCTGTTAAGGGAAAAACCACTTGGGACCGGTAACCCAAAATTTTCACTGTTCTTAAGTGAGCTCGGTGAAGAGCCAACCCTGTTAAAGGTTATAAACACACTGTTAAGTGAAACCTTGTTAGAGGATTTAAAAAGAAAAATTTATCACTTGACCTAGCATACACTATGCTTTCAACATGAAAACCTTTTGATACTCCTTGGTATGTATCTCAATATATAAAAGATGGTTAAATCCTACTTTGTTAAGAGATTTTATAAATCAATTGAAATAGTATATGACCTGTTCATAAATACAACTTAATCTTGCAGATGTTTAGATCTATTATAAGCTCATAATACCTCTTCTGATCAATGTTCTCTTTAATTCCTTTGCTCCACTTCTTTTTGCTCGATGAATGCTGTTGCTTTTCTATTGCTCGGTGTCTGCAAAATTCTTAGTTCTGTTCTTCAGCTTGTATGATTAGATCTGTATGAAGACTTCTATCTTCACCAGAATTATCTTCAACATTCCTCTTTTTTTATAATGAATTACTTGTCTCTTTATATAGACATGATTTCATTGTTCTTATGTCCTTCTTGATTTCTTCATTGATCACTTCTTGATCCGTAAAGCTCGCCATGCTTGCTTTAGTTTTAATCCATAAATATCTCCTTGTTTTCTAGAATAAAACATGCTTTAAATCTCCTTCTTATCTTTAGCTTTTAACTGGTCAATGAAAAAAAAGTAATCAATCAGTTAACTCTATATTTAGCTCCCTCTAGATAATTTTATTTGTCGTATCCTAACTTCAGTTCTCACCAGTCAACACTTCAGTTGTGCTCGGTGACTACTTTAGATAGCTCGGGCATCAACTTCAGTTCTATTCAGTGACAACTGCAGTTAGCTCAGTAATTCTTGCTCAGGTATCATTTTCTTGGGTAACACTATCCGTTGGGTAACACTATGAACTTATGTGCTTGGGGTTCACTATCTATCGGGGTTTACTGTCACTCGGTGTACATGATTACTGATAAAAAAACTTTGTATTTTTAGATATTTAAGTGTTGTTACAATATGTGTATGAGAAATCATACCATATCAAGTTGACATCAATGCTAATACAATACATTAACTGATTTTATCTCTTTCATTAACTTTCTGTAGCTCGGTGATCATCAAATTTGTCATCTTCAAACATTCAATCAGTTATAGTTCATCAATTGGTGCTTTATGATATGCATGTTTATATAAGATGTTTTGTGGATGCATTTGATTATGATTTTAATGTATGCAGATGTTGTATTTTCTTTTGTTTTCTGATGCACATAAATAGATGAATGTAATCTACCATGCACAAAATATCTGAGTAATGCATGTGTTAGTTAGAAGAAAGTCAGTGGAATTTGTTCTCTGGGATCGATTGATAGATATGAATTGATAGAAAGGATGATTGATGATTGATAGATATGAATTGATAGAATGGATAGGTGACCCAAGTCGCTGCTGCATTTCCATTTTTTTTCATCATTACATATTTTTATGAAACTCCAAAGAGCATCCAATGCACCCAGATATTGCTCATCTGGATACCGCTATGAACTCTTGATAACTGGAAGGAGTAGAGAGATTAAATAGAAAGAGAACATAGTGCACCTAGATATTAACCATCTGGATACAACTATGTTACCTTTTTTGGAAAGAAAGAGATCCAAATGCACCCAGATATTGACCATCTGTATACCTCTATGATCTCTTATTTTGAAAAGAAAGAGAGCCAAAAGCACCTAGAAATTGACCATCTAGATACTGCTTTGCTCTCTGAATAATCCAAAAAAGAAATAAAACCAAGATAGAAATCCAATGCACTCAAATATCAGACCATCTGGATACTGCTATGATCTCTTGATTTTGAAAAAGAAAGACAAAAAGCCAAGATAGAAATCCAATGCACCCAGATCTTAGACCATCTGGATACCTCTATTTTTCTATTGGTAACAAAAAAGTAGACAATCGAGAAGAAATGCCCAATTATTTCCTAAGGTTAAGCTCATATTGTGGAACTACATGGCTCCCAGACAAGTGACAATGCCTACCACATTTATCCTAAATCATCATTGCCCCAAAATTGAAGTGAAACATTCCACAAACAACAATCAAAGAAAATAATTCATGATCCATCATAGCTACTCTCCTCACTTGGTGGATCCTGGAGTAGCGTAAGATCATAACTACAAAATATAGACTGAGATCTGACCGACTGAATGACGTAGTCAACAGTTGTTTGTTCCTTGACTTAGCTTGATTCTCTTGATTTTCTTGATTATTTTTGGTTTTAGTAATAAATGACTCATATAAGACTAATTTGTCTAGTTTTGAGCATATCCATCATTGTGTAAGATGATTGATTTGACTGATTGATTGATTAGATTTGATCATGTCTAGTTTTAGTAATAGATGACTCATATAAGTCTATTTTGTATGGTTTTGAGAATATCCATCATTATGTAAGATGATTGATTTTATTGATTGATTGATTGGATTTGATCAAGCTATGTCAGATGGTCCCAATATTGATTCACAAAGCTCATGGTTTTTATATTGATTAACTTGGCTTGGTCGCTAATTTTCTTGCTGATAGATTTGATAGCTGATAAAGCTATGTAATATGGGCCCAATGATGATTCGCAAAGCTCATGGTTTTGAGATTGATTGACTTGGCTTGATCACCATTTTTATTTGTTGATAACTGAGGAATTTTTATTGCTTTGAGATTTTGCAATTTTTTGATTTATTTTTTATGAAGATTGATTTTTTCAGGACATTTTAATCCTTTTAGAATTTTTTTGATTTTTTAGGGATTTTTTAGGACATTTCAAAGTGCCCCCTAGTTTGGTGGACTAGTAATAACCATGGATAAGTGTTGGTGCTTAGAGGGGATTGTGCTTCTGAAAATAGGCTTGGGTAGCTAGTCTTGCATGCAAAGTGCTCAAGCTTTGTTCTTTGTCATTGATGTTGAAGCTAGATTTGAACACTTGGCGCATGTTTGTAGCATTTTCACCAAGGTACCTACTCAATAGTGCTATTTTCCATATTTTCACTGTGAGAGTGATTTTTTTTCTCTTTAATTTTTTCTTTCTTTTTGATTTTTTTTATTGTCGTCAAGGTTCCTATTTGCCAGGTTTTCACCAAGGTAAGCTTTTGTATTTTTTAATTTTTTTTTGGTATTTTCTGGATATGTAGATAGGTGCCTTAACCATTGAAACCTCAAGCATAGAACCTCTTGAGGTGCATTCTTTTTATGTATCCTAGGAGCTGATCTCCTTCTATTGTTTCCAGTTGGTATGCCCGAGTATTGCTAGATGTGACAATGACATATGGTCCTAGCCATTTAGGCTCAAACTTTCCTGGTTTCACTCTCTCAGCTTGGTTCTTTTGACTCTCCACAAGGACAAGGTCTCCTACCTCAAAGGTTCATGGCCTCACCTTCTTGTGATAATTACTTCTAAGGTGATTTTGATAGCCTTATAAGTGGTTGAATGCATTTTTTCTTATTTCATCTAATAGTTCCAGTTCACTGAGCCTTTCTACTTTGTAGTCTTCATCTAAAATTAGGTTTTTCAATGATATTCTCAGGGATGGGATTTCCACTTAGGAGGACTGCCTCTAATCCATATAATAGTGAGAAAGGAGTGGCTTTTGTGGGTGTTCTCATGCTAGTTCTATATGCCCATAATGTGGGACTAAGCTGTAAATGCCAGTCTCACTCTGATTCATTAACTATTTTCTTCAAGATTTTCAATATGGTTTTGTTTGTTGCTTCAGCTTGACCATTCCCTTGTGGATAATAGAATGAAGAGAACTTTTTTCTAATTTGGAATTGTTCACAAAGATCTTCAGCATCTTTATTTTGGAAATGTGTACCATGATACGTCAGGATGGTTTGAGGAATTCCATACCGACAGATGATGTTGTTGGGTAGGAACATTGAGATCTTCTTTCCAGTGATGTAGGTGAGAGGAATTTCTTCCACCCATTTAGTGAAGTAATCTATTGCTTTTATGATGTACTTATGTTCATTAGATGAGGATGGGGTAATCTTTCCACTAGGTCAAATCCCCACATAGAAAACAACCATGGTGAAGTGATAGGATTGAGTTTTTGGGTTGGTGCATGGATAAGGTCTCCATGAATCTGACATTGCCTACACCTTTGCACATACTTTTTTGCATCTATCTCTACTATGGGCTAGTAGTATCCCATGTAGATGATATTTTTTACTAAGCTATTTCCACTTGCATGGGTTCCACAAATTCCTTCATGTACCTCGTACAAAGCTCTCTGGGATTCTGTGGAAGTGAGACATTGTAATAGAGTTCCATATAGATTTCTTCTATATAGAGTAGTCATGAGAAGGGTGTACCTAGAGGCTTGGAAGATGAGGGACTTATTTTGGTTCCTAGACAAGTTGCGAGGTAAGACACTACTTTTGAGGTAATTATATATGTCCTGGTACCATGGGGTTTCATGACCAACAAGGACACTTGATAATTCTATGATTGGTGCTTGATGTGATGGCATCATGAGTTTCTCCACCAGAAATTGGAATCTAGTTTTGTTGCCTAGCATATTGATCAAGGATTCTATGGTAGACATCACATATGAAAATTTGTTTTGAGTTCTTGGTACTTGTGCAAACATGATGAAATGGAACTTAGCGTGCAATCTTTCCATCTGCTCTTTGTATGGGATTAGCTTCTCACATTTTGTCATATAGTCATTGTTTACTTGGCTAATGACCAACTATGAATCTCCATAGACTTTGAGGTTCTTTATTCTCTATTGTATTGTCATCTTTATTCCGATGACTAGAGCTTCATACTCGGCTATGTTATTTGTGCATGGAAAATTGAGTCTGAAAGATTTAGGGATCACATCATTGTTTGCAGTGATGAGTACTATCCCTACTCCTTCTCCATGGTTTGTACATGATCCATAAAAGTATAGTTTCCATATCTCTATTGCCGGTTGTAGTGTAAGAAATGATTCATCTAGAAAGTTGGATATGATAGGCTGATGATCCCGAATAGGTACCTCTGCTAGTTGATCCCCAATCACTTTCCCTTTGATAGCTTTTATGTTTATGTATTCTATGTCAAATTCTCTTAGGATCATCACCCACTTTGCGAGTCATCTAGTGAGTTCTGCTTTTCTTAGTAGATACTTCAGGGGATCAATGTGTGTTATCGGCTTGGTTTGATGGCTCAACATGTAATGCCTCAGCTTCTGGGAATTAAAGACTACTGCTAGGCATAATTTTTCAATTGGATAATAGTTGAGCTCATACCCTAACAAGGTTTTGGTGAGATAGTAGACAAATATCTCTTTTCCCATGTCATCATGTTGTGCTAAGAGTACTCCTAATGCTCACCCAGTTGCTAAGATGTATAGAAGTAATGACCTGCCTTGGATGGGTGTCACCAATATGGGAGACTTTAGTAGATAGTATTTGAATATTTGGAATTCTTGTTTGCATTTTCTATCCATATAAATGTGACATCCTTGTGTAGTAGATGTTGGAATGGATGGCACTTGTCTTCCAATTGGGATATGAAGCGCCTGGTGGATTGAAGCCTTCCCTGTAAACCCCTTAGTTGCCTTAGGTTAGTCGGTGGTGGCATGTATAGTATTTCTTTGACTTTCTCTGGATCTACCTCTATGCCTCGATGGGACACAATGAATCCCAAGAGCTTCCCTGCGGTGACCCCGAATGCACACTTTTTTTGGATTTTACCGAGCCTTGTATTCTTGCATTCTGTCAAATATGGGTCCCAACACTTATAGATGATCTTTTCTAAGAATTGACTTGGAAAGTATGTCATCAACATAGTTTTCCATTATTTTGTGAATGAGATCATGGAAGATGGTTGTCATGGCCCTATGATATGTTTCTCCAACATTTTTTTAGATCAAATGGCATGACGTTCCAATAGTAAGTGCCCCATGCACATGTGAAATCCATTTTGTATTGGTCTTGTAGTGAAATCCTTATCTGATTATATCCTGAAAAGTCATCCATGAGTGATAGCATCTGATGTCCTGTTGTGAGATCTACTATCATGTTGATGTTTTGTAAAGGAAAGTCTTCCTTGGGACAAGATTTATTTAGATCTCTAAAATTTGTGCAGATTTGGATTTGACTACTATGCTTGGTTACTGGTACCAGATTAGATATCTAGTTTGCATATGGGATTGGTCATATAAATCCTACATCTAGGAGCTTCTTAAATTCTACTTTGACCAGTAATGAAACATGTGGGTGCATCTTTCTCAGCTTCTGTTTGACAGGTTTGGCGTTGGGTAACAATGGAAGATAATGTAACACAAGCTCTAGATCTAGGCTTGACATGTCTGAGTAGGACCATGAAAAGTTGATTTTCCTTTCCTTGAAGAAGCTGATGAATTTCTCTCACTCCTCTGGGGTGAGTGATTTTTCTAAGTAGATATTCCTTGGGTTCTTGTCATCACCCAAGTTGAATTCTTCTGTATCCTCAGCTAGTAATGCTCACTTTTCCTCTGTCAAGGGGAGGAAATCCCACTTTCCATCTTCTAGTACCTTAGTGAGTTTTTCAATAGAAGATATGTCTTGTTTTGTCTTTTTGTCATTTTTTGTGTCAGTAAGTGCCTTTTGATTTTCACTTACTGATGACTCTTTTTTTCTTTCTATTTTTCTTTTTTTGACTAGAAAGAGGTGCTTCCTCCCCAAAATATGCTAATCTGTCCAAGTCAATAGAGAAACCAACCTTGTGGTTCCCTGATGGTATTCCTTCTCTGAGTCCCATGAAGTCTACAATAGCCTCATCATTTTCAAAGAGATCTATATCAAGTTGTCCTTGTTGATCCCATTCTATCAATTCTGGATGTACTAGACATAGGTCCTCGTGTTGGGATGACTCTGTTTGGTTGAATGGGACAACTGTGATGATTATAAAAAATTGGGAATGTGATGTGGACACACCACTTAGGGAATTGGTATTGATATGCTTATCGATGCATGGTTGGTCCTCAATGGTTAATTGGTCTAACATGTCCTCAATGTGTAGAGTGCTGACTGATGGAGGGGAATAGTCTAGGATTGATGGTTCAGAGTTGTGGATGGATCTCCACTCGTACTCATGGGAATCAATTTTTCAATAATGCTCATTAGATGTCTCACTTTCCTTGTTATCATGGATCACTTGGTTGAGGGTTAATCGGGAGTAAGAGGTTCCTTCTTCAGATAGCAATAACTATTGTAGTATATTGCTGATCAAAGCATGTTCTGGGTTTTTCCCCCAGTGTAACTCTGCTACTTGTTCTTGATAATTGGATATATCTCGAGTGGTAGGACTGGTTCTATTTTTCCTATAGCCTAACCCTCTCTTGTTTCTGTAGGTTGGCGGTAAAGATAGTTCCATTAAACCTTGTTGTCTAGACCCAAACCATTTGTGCCATCATACCCAAACCCTTACAACATTGTATAGCTGGCTCCATATGTTGACACGGGTATGGGTGCTTGAAGTGTGTCTTGTGGGTCTTGATACAACCATGTGTTAATATCTGGATCAAATGGGTTCTCTTTCATGATGTCTCCCCACTTGAAAAAGGTGGTGGGTGGTAACTTGAACGGAACATGTTCTGGGGTTCCTATTATGATCAGTGGTTGTGGTATGCCGTATGACCTTGGGATCTGAGGTATGTTGGTAATAGTGAAAACTTCCTCATAGTTGTATTCACCACATCCTTTGTCAATAATAGATATTTTTCCCACTCTTCTCATGACATCCTTGGGAATTAAATTTGAGGTGGAAGGGATATTGCCTCTTGGTTTGATGGAGCTTGGTTTTTAGTACTGCTTTTAACAATGTTACAGTATTGGAACGAGGTTGTATCTCCTTCAATAATGATTTATGCCCCTTGGTATAATAACTTGATGCACTGATGATATGTGGATGGTACAACTTTCATCTCATGGATCCATGGTCTTCCCAATAACATGTTGTATTCCAACTTTAGGTCTAGGATCTGGAAGAGAGTGTTCTTGACAATTGGGCCAATCCGGACTGGTAGTATGATAATACCTTTGGAAGATCTCTCCTCTTCATCATAGGGTTTGATGTTGATCCTTCTTGTGACATCAATACTAGATTCAGAGTAGCCTAAGTGCTTGATTACCTTCAAAGTACAAATGTTTAATCCAACCCCACCATCAACGAGGACTCTACAAATTGTTTTTTTGGAACTGGATGAGTAAGTGCAAAGGGTCATTATGCAAGGGTTTGGGTGATGAAACATCATGGTCTATGAAGATTTCATGCTTTTTGGATTCTATATGGTTTACCATTGTTTGGAAACTCTCAGAAGTTATGTCCCTTGGGACACCTGCTTTTTGAAGTGCTTGGTCAAGATCTTGCTTATGCTGCGGGGATATGCACAAAAGGTCAAACATGGATATTTGGGAAGGCGTGTTCTTTACTTGATCCATGTGACTTGTCTATGGATCTAAGGTTGTAGGAGGGTTTAATGGTATAGCACATGAGGAAGGCACTCCTTGCAAGACAAATTTTGTATGGTGCGTGGTTACAATACATTTAGCACCTTGGTCTCTGATAGTAATGGTAGCCACACGACTATCTGAATGATTTATGCAATTGATAGTGTTGTCACTGTTGGCATAGGTGTAGTTTAACTATTTTGACTATCCACTAGACCCAAAGGATTTCCATTTATTGTGATCATGGAATGTGTCATTGAATATTGTATGATTAGTGGTGCCTTTTGTTTGGGTGTTGGTGACATCAATGACCCTTGTGTCAATCAGATTTTGGATGACATTTTTCAATCGATAATAGCTAGGTGTTTTGTGTCCCTTAACTCGATGAAATTTATAGAAATCATTATCATTGTACCACTTTGGTTTGATTTCACCATGATCATATTCTCTAATTTCAGGGAGAGTGATATTGTTGGATTGTATCAGCTTTCTTAAGGTTGATTCTATTGACTCTCCTAATGGTGTGTAATCTCGATTTGGAAACAAAAAATGTGGTGGGCATTGTGCATATGGTTTATTGTTTGACACAATGGCTGCTTGGACAAGGGGTGGTTTGTTTTGAATATGTGCTTGTGGAGTGGGCACCATGGGTTGTTGGTTATCCATAGGTGCTCCTTGCAGTGAAACTTTTGGTTGGGCTTAGTTGACCATTTTCACATCAATGACACCATCATTGGTGACATTTTTGTTTTTATTCCACCATTTAGATTTATTTTTTGTAGTCTTGTTTGTGTTTGTCTAGGTAGGGTCTACAAGGATACCTCATTTGACCAAGTTTTTTCTCACAACTAACTCCTCGTTCAATGAGTTGCTTGAAGTTTGGAGCTAGCTTCAATTCTGTTGTAAATGACATATCTGGAATCTGATTGTCAATGAACATGACCATGAGGTCTTGTTTGGTACATCATACATGATTCTATTTGAATTATTCCTCCATCTTTGTAGGAATTTTGCAAAGGACTCTCCATCTTTTTGTTTGATGTCACAAAGGTCCTTGATGCTGACCTTGCGCTCGATATTGTGATGAAAGTGAGCGATGAAATTTTCAGCCAACTCACCCCAAGACATAATACCATGAGGTAAGTGTGAGAACCATTCCATTGGTGTTTTGAATAAGATTTTTGGTAATAGTCACATTAATTATGTCTCATCATGTGTGACGTCAATGCAACTAGCAAAGAACTCTTGGATATGTTCAACAGGGTTGGTATTGCCTCTTTATTTGTCAAATTTTACTACCAAGAAGTGAGTGGGAAATGGAGACATGTGTAAAGAGTGATCAAAGGGACATGTGTATAAATCCTCTGTGGTGTAGGATTTGGTTTCCTCTTAATTTTTCATGTCCATCATTTGGGTTTGAAGACCCTGCACTTGTTGGATTAGCATGTATGTCTGAGACTGAGGATTATTTGTGACATTGTACCTTTGTGCTATAGTAGGTATGAGGCTGCGCCTCTATGTCCCTTGAGTAGGGACATACAATCTCATCCTTGGGACTTTATATTGGTTCCCCAACATGTGATTCTGATATTGGGGCATGTGATTGGCCCAAGATTGATTATGTTGTGCCTCTTGTTGGGGTTTAGGTTGGGGTTGTTGTTGCTGAAGTTGGGATTGCTGTAGCTGGGGTTGAGGTTGTTGTTGCTGCTAAAGATGGGATTGCTACTGTTGGGGTTGTTGTGGTCACTGTAAGAGAAAAGGTGTAACCTTGGGTGGGAATTGACTCAAATTTGGACCTGCAGAGATAGATCCTTGTGGGAGCAAGGCATTAAGCCCAAGACTAGCAGGGACTGACTGTAGTAGTGGAACAATCGTAAAAGGGTTACTTCTTGTTGGTGGGATTGAGGACATAGCATGAGATCTTGATGGAAAAGGCCATGAGGTTGAGGGTTGAGGCACACTAGTGACCATGCGTTCACTTAGTTGGGAGCCTGTCATACTTTGCGTGGAAGATGTGTTTACTTGATTCATGGAGCTAGTCTGATTGGACATAGTCTACATTGATTTCGTTGTTGTCAAGGATGGGAATATTTGAGATATCATAGGTTCTGTTTGATAGGGTCAAGTAGTGTTTTGACCTGTGAGAGGGATTTTGGGCCACATGGTTGACACATTGAATTCAGCGGGGAGCTTGACTCCCTTTTTTATCAACATGGCTAAGAAATGTTCTGGATTACTCTCTACAATAACATCAACAACTTGCGCGGAATAGTCATCTTTCTCTATTGTATGATATCCTCCTATATGACATCATGGAACAATGTTGGTCTACGAGGATTCTCAATGAAAAGAGATGGACTGGTATTTATGAAAGGGTCATCCTCTCGCTCTTGTTCCCAAGGAGAAACTGGTGGATATAAGACTCATCGAGTTGAGATTTAGCCATCAACCTTGTGTAAGGCCCTCCATAAGGTTTGTGAGACATAGTGTGTTCCTAATTTTGTGATTAAAAAAAGTGATATAAAGAAAACAGAAAAGGATAACCTTTCTAGGAGAGTCTGAGTTATGTTTGGACATGGGTAATTCTAAGGATAGATGTTGATTTATCTTGATCTCAAAGATTTGATGATATAAGAATAAGCTTATCGACTATTGCCTGGGACAAAGTCATTGATAAAGATATGATGATTTTGAGATGACGTGATTAAGATTTTTTGAGTAGGAACTTTCAAACTAACAATGCTTGGACGATAATTGTGATTTCAAAGAATGGACGATCTTTAAAGTTTAGATATTCACACAATGTTCTTCATGTTTTTCTAGGATAGACACTGATCTTTTACATAGAATGAAGACTATTTTCAAGGTTTTTAGGTAAAATAGGTGTTTTTAAAGACTCTTTTCAAATGTGGCAAACCTCCACCGATTGCGGTAAAGTGATAGGTTGATTGCGGTAATCTATCATCGATTATAGTAATAAACAGGTCAAGTGCGACAATAAAAAAGATGATTGCGGAAAACTTCCGTCAATTACGAAAAAATGTAGGCAATTGCGGCAAAGGGGAAATAGTCTCAAGAAAGACTCAAAATTGGCTTCACTGTGTGATAAGATTGATTTTTCAGGAACAAGGCTTCTGATTTGCTGAATAGTTTGATTTTTTGACACCCTAGACTTTAACATGTTGGACTTGTTTTAACTATTTTGATGCTTGTTTTGCATTTTGGAGACTGGTCAAAGAATAAGCACAATGGAAAATGTTTTTTGTGATTTAGCACAAGTTTTGACACAAGGACAAACATATTAATCTAATGCAAATTTGGTTGTCAAATACAATATTATAGGCCCAATTCTTGAATGTTCATTAGCTCACACAAAAAGTTTCATAGTACTAGGACATGAAGGTCCATGACATAGGCACCCGTGTTTTTGCCGTTACCAGATATTGTTTCCATTCTAATGAAGATCTCTTTCACGAACACAATACCCTGTAACACATATGTTGGGAATCTTGGGGGGAAATTCTGCAACCCCTTGCACTATAATAAGGTATCTGTTCAGAGGTGAATTGGGTTGGCCTCTATTTTAACAAGGTTTTAGTAGGGTTTGTGGCATCTATCCAATCAGTTTGTACATATGTGACTCACTTAAGATCCTAGTTGACCATGCTAGCTACTTAGGGATACTTCACCCAATCCAGATTATCATCAACACACCTCGCCCAAGCTTGGCTAGATCTAAAATGGAACTTTGGTTTGTGTCTTGTTTATATACCAATCAGAAGGATTTCTATTTTAAGGTCGTTCTCCAAGGAAGAAGAGAATTCCCAAGACAGGCCTTTCTAAAAAGTATAAAGGTGTTTAATCTAACAGATTGTGCAAGCGCACCAAAGACTCAAGACACAAGGTCAATCGTTTAAACCCCAAAGATTGAAATGTGAACTAAGATTATCACCTATACAAGCACAAGTGTTCAGTTTTAAATCCCAAAGTAGGTGATGTTTGCTTGTTCAGTTTTATTGCACCAAATTTAAAATGTTGTTTTCCTTCGTTCAATTCTTAACCTCCATATCAATTTTAAGCACCCATATGAAAATGTGAGGTTCAAGATGTTTGCATGCAATGTTATTTTTAAGCACTAAAATGAAAAATGAATTGATTTTAGTTGCTTTGTTAAACTTCTCCTTGCCACAAGCTATCAACACACGTGATTAGTACTAAAAATTGTCTAATTAAGAATTGAAGAATAACCCGCAACTCCAAAATTATTAAGTCCACTAAGACTAATTGTGACCTTGTACTTAGCTGCGAAACAATTGATTGAATCCATATATTTGTTGTATGCTTCACTTTGATCTTCTGCTATGATTGGTAAGATGGCTCTTTGTTGCATTTGATAGTTTGTGGTCCTTCTTATGGCTTCTCTTAGTGATCTAGCACCCAGGATGCATCTAGTTACCTTTTTGGCCATTCGTCATTGATCAATCTTGTAGAAAATAGAGAAAACAATCAGATTTATGACAAAAAATGAGTGATGTTTAATTAGATTTGCAATAATTCTGTCAATTGTGGTAATCTTTTGTCGACTGCAAAAAATATTTGTCAGTTGCGAAAATCTTCTGTCAATTGCGATAAAGCACTTTTAACTGCGGCAAAATTTTGTCGATTGCGGCACAGATCGGTCAATTGCGGTAAACTCTGTGTGATTGTTTTAAACTGGTAATGATTGTGGCATAGATCGGTCAATTGCATCATAGGGAAAGAAAATAAACTTGTGAATAATGACATAAAATTATTGTGAAACCCTTAAAAAGATTACGGCAATAAAACAGACGATTGCGACAATCTTTCGTCAATTGCGGTAAAATACTAGTGATTGCAAAATTACAAATATATCAATGAAAGAATGAAAAAAGAATTCTGCAACTGTACGACCGTGGCCAAAAATTTCTATCTATCATTTGTAAGTGATATTCAGGTTGTTTGATTTACGTGGGGTTCACCAAAATGTACGCATGGATCAAAATATGTAACGCTCTCGATTACGAGGGTTTAGTAGCACCAATTTACAGTGGGAGAAATCAATAAAATAAGTACTAATAACGAAACTACAAATCAATAAAATAACAAGCAATAAGAGAGGTACACAAATGAATGCAAACCAATAATGCTTGAAGCTTCTATTGTCTCTCTCTACTCCTTCTGAAATGCTATTTGTGTGATGCTCAGTATTGGTGTGGGCAACGTTTATGACTTGGGAGTGTCGATAATATGATATTGAATTTCTTTGATCGCAAGATGACTTGATTCTTGAACCAATTTGAAAGAGTAATGACGCACGTGAGCTTGAAATCATGGATCCCTCAAATGGTTATGAAGGGTTTGTTATATATAAAATGGGAATGATACGAATGGTTGAGATCAATCCCAGAGATAGGAGGATGAACAGTTGAGATAAAAGGAAACTGGAGAAGCCATCAGTAAACTCCACCTCTTCAACCGGGAGAGAGGAGATAGAGTTTGGTTAACTGAGGAGCTAATTATGAGTTACCTTTTTGAACTGAAGAGGTGGGTGGAGAAACCCATGTAATAAGAAATTTGAATAAGAGTTATCTTTTTGAACACCAAGAAATGATTTAATTGAATAATTAATTCATTTTTTAAATTAAAGTATTCAACATGTGAGACAATTGAATTCTTTTTGGATTGAGAATTGAATTGTTGAATGAAATTAAATTAAATTAATTTAATTAGAAGAATTAATGAGTAAGTTTAAATATTTGAATTTAAACTTTAGGAATTCAAATTTAATTAATTGATGGAGATTAATCAATTAAGGTTAATTAATTAAATAAAATTAATTATTTAATTAGTTTTGGAGATTTGATTAGATGATTTGGGAAATGAATTTAGAAGGAAATAAATGATTAATTAATGATTAATAAACCATTAATCAATAGATGCTAATTAGTGTTTTTAATGTAAAGTCGCAAGTCTGTCCATTTTTGGGTGTCTACACAATCATGAATCCACATAAATGAACATTAATCAACTTAACACGAAAGAAAGATAAAGAAATGGACAAAATAAATGAACACCAGATTTTTACATGGAAAAACCACAGCGAGGATTAACTCACACTATATGAAAAACTAAATACAATATTATTTTAGGCTCAATGCCAAGGTAGCTTACTACTCCCAATTTTGACTGGCAAGCTAAGGCACACAACCTTTGAGCAAGATACAAGGGACTTTCAAGTTGAGATGCACAATCCTAGGGAAAGATACAAAGGACTTGTAGGTTGAAGATCATTACTTAAGGGAAAGATATAGATCTACATAAAACTGCCAAAAATACACACTATTTTCCAAAAGGAACATGAATAATATGAAATGCAATGAACAAATCCCAAAGAATGAAACTATCCTTGAATAAGTTTCTCAAGAAACCAACTATATAACAAAAATCCCACATACATTTACTATCTCTAAATTTGACTTATTGAATAATACAACCATGAAAACACATCACAAATTGATCTTCGCACTTCACACTTTCACAATTGATCCATGCTTGTAACTCATACAACTCTAAAACATCTGCAAACACACACACACACACACACACACACACACACACACACACACACACACACACACACACACACACACAAAAAAANCAAACACACACACACACACACACACACACACACACACACACACACACACACACACACACACACACACACAATTAATCAAAACCTTCAAGTAGGTTAGCCACAAATAGAATTAACATAATTAAACCAAGTCAACCATTGAATGCGATTGTAGCATATTTAGTTTACTCTAGGAGATAAAGAAGACCCAAATACATTATAACACATCTTCCTAAAATTTTACAAATATTTTACATGTAACAGAACATCCTTTATAGTCGATATAAAATTTAAAATGTAGGTAAATATTGTAGTGCGTATATAACTAGTCGACCCAAAAATATATCTTATGCAAATAAATCAATGTGGATCTTCACAAGTGATGGTAGGACCAGGGATAACTTTAAGAAACCCCCTCCAAGGAAAAAGTGTAAAATCCTTGTGAATCCTACATTATTTTAGGGGGAAAGTTTTCTTGATGAAGGTGATTTTTTTTTTCCAAATTAGGAAAATAAAATAGTTTGTATTTGCATTTTTTCCTTGCTGAATGAAAATTCAATAAAATCCTGGTGAATAATACATTAGTGTGGGGGAAAATATATTGTATGAGGCAAATTTTTTCTTTTGAAGTAAAAAAATTATAATATATGAGTTGAATAATTTTCTTTTGAAGGGAAATAAAATAATTTTATTGGCAAATTTTATGTACCGGTTGAAATTTTTGTTTTTTATTGGCTATTCTTTCGCTAATTATGGGAAAAATAAATATTTTATTGATGATTTTTAAAAGATGGGACTCATCGTGTGGGACAATACCAAATGGAAATTTATCAGAGATGTAATTAATGCAATATCACATCTAGCGAATATCGCCTTTATTTGTTTCCAACTAAGAACTTGTTTGCAGATTCAACACATTGGTATCCATCATTTTATAATGTTAAATGTATTATTTGAGACCGTTTGATGATCCTAGATCAATAGTTGAAGTTTAATTTTGGCCCCAATTTCTTGAAGGTAACAAATTTCTCCAAGAAGTCACCAAAATGATGACATGTATCAAATTAACCTGCACCATAGTGGTTAATCCAATTAATGCAACATCACGTCGAGACTTGAGAGAATAATGCCTTAATTAGTTACCAACTTACCTGCATGACTCTACATGATTCTTGTATTCCAAACATACCTAGTATTGATCATTTCACCATTTTAAATGTATTACACATATCAAGTCTTACAACTAGTTAGTACTAGTAGGTTGCATCAACAGTTGTTAACGTATCACAGTGTCAGTTAATAAAAGAAATGTCTTATCACTGACATTAAATTGGGTACTATGACCTGTCATGATGCTATTTCCATTTTCACACACTAATGCATTTAATATGAAAAATTTATATAATTTTGAAGGATAATTGAATTAATAAGGTTAGATAAATAATTGAGGGCTATTTAAAGATGATCTATGCTTCTTTCTTCTTCAATTCTCCTTTGGTTTAGGTCTTCCTCTACTAAGTGCTTGATACTTTGCCTCTAGTTTAGGTCTTTAGGCTGTATAATTTTATCACATTCTAATATATGATATTATGGTAGTGGTTTTCTAAAGATGGACACTCCTATCCATTTGATAAGCAGATCTGAGGAGGAAAATAAGGCCTTTTTGGGCTTGGTCTCAGACCAAACCCTGGAATCAGTTTGCAAGGAGGTTGGAGGATTTACAAATTAGGTTGTGAGGATGTTTCTAGGCCATGAATTTCTGGAAAAGGTTGATAGATACCAAGTTAACACAGACATTGCATCTCAATTTTTTGGCATCTCTTCTAGACCTTGGAGTAGACAAGGTGGATATGCTCCTTCTTTTAAGGAAGTCATTCAAAAAAGAATTTGTGGCTGACAATGTTCATGTTTCCATTTTTACACAAATAGGGGTGATGATCCCTTGGGAAAGTGATTTACCCAAGCTTCTCTAGCTAGGCCAAAATGTGGCCATGCAACCTTTTCTTTTGAACCTGCATGTTGAGCTGTTGACGTGCCATAGGAAATGGACGCAAATTGGTAGGGATTTTCTTCAAAAATGGTTTCTCTTGGATGAATTGGTGGAATATGGATGGTTGTTAGAATTCCCAGAGCTTATCATCTCTGAAGAGTTCTACTTAGATGGAGGGGAAAATCCTTAGTGTTGTGTTACCTAGGACCTGAAATTTTGAAATCAAAGCCTTAGATTCTAGTAGGTTTTTTTTTGGCCACTACCTCGCAACCTCTCTCATTTTTTCTTTAAAATTTTTAAGGGAATTCAAGTCTCCAAGTCTGATTATTATAAATTTGTAGAAAATATTAATGAAAATTTTGCAACTTCATTTTAGTTTTTTTTTATGGATTTAAATTTAAAATTTGTATGTGACATATGTGATTTTACAAGTTGTGAATCTGAAAATGAACCAAACAAATGTTTAATGTATGTGTGTGATTTATTTAACTGTAATAACTTAAATTTTGCATGTGTAATGTGTGCGACTATAGAATTGTAAAATTTTAAATTATTCAGTTATTATTTATAGTAAAACTAAAATCTATAATTAGCATAACAAATTTTATTAATTTGGTGACTGGACAATGTCTTTTATTCTACAATGTAGATTTTATGAAAAAATTAGTATTTTGTTGGCAAATATGAAGAGTCAAGTGTGTCGTGTGGGCCAATGCCAAATGACAATTCTTAAAACATCTAATAATTGCAAGTTTGCAACGTCCCGTCAAGTTAATATCGCCTTTTTGGTTACCAAGTTGTCCGCCGCCACTATACATGGTATGGATACCATCAACAAGTACCTTAAATCTATTTTTTATATAACTGTATAGTTTAAATTTATTAATTGAGACTGTTGAATGATCGTAGATCAATGACTGACATTTTATCTCAGGCCCAATTTCTTGAAAGAAACTGATGTCTGCAGGAAGTCTTCAGAATGGAGACATGTGGCAAGTCTAGTATGTTAACTTGCAAGAAATGAATGTCTTGTCACTGAGAGTGATAGTGACATTATTTAACTATGATGATCCACTCATCACGCACGGTTTCCAAATTTGTACTAGTACAGGCTATAGTTATTAGTATAGTCACTATATTAGTAATTTCCGAAACTCATGCATTAATGAGAGTGACTTACCTAACAATATGAAAGATATGGACAAGGGCTATTTATATATGTTCTTGCTTGATTCTTCATCAATTTAAATGTGATTTTTCCTTTCAGCCTATGGTTTTAAGTTTTCAAATCTATAAAATTTCAATTTTCTATGTGTAGTTTGAAGGTTTAGGTTTTTAGTTGAGGGTATCTAGCCTCTGTAAGTAGAGATGGACACACCAATTAGGTTGAGAACCATATCACTTGATGAGTAGAAACCCTTTTTGGGCATGATACCAGACAAAGTTCTCACTTCCATTTGCAAGGAAGGGGGTTCTTTCATAAACAACGCTGTGTGGATGGTGCTCGGCCATGTGTTCCTTCACAATGAAAAGAGATACTGCATCAACATGGACATTACATCTTGGTTCCTGGCGCCTCTTCTTAACCTTGGAGGAGAGAAGGTAGAAATCCTTATGCTCCTGCAAAATGTTTTCAAGGAACAATTTCTGGTGGATGACTTCCAAGTTGTTGTCTTCACACAATCGGGGTTGGGGATCCCTTGGGATGATGCAATAGAAAATCTTATCAAGCGAGACAACAATATGGAAAGGTAACTCTTCCTACTGAACATTAATGAAAGGCAGTTGACGCAACATCGAAAGTGGGCACGACTGGGGAGGGACTTCCTATGGAAGTTGTTTGACCTTGACGACATGGAGGAGACAGACTATACTTGGCTTGAAGAATTCTCAGATATTATCCTCTCCAAACAATTATTCTTAGACGAGGATGGAGAAGAAGACCCTTAGTTTTCTTGAAATGGAGGGTTTCTACAGTTTGTTGTATTTTTTTTTGTTATATGATCAACCAACCAGTACCCTTGTGGAAACAAATTTTGTAACTATCTTTTAGGGATACTTCCTATTCACACCATTTTTTAGGGGTCAGGGGTGCGACTATAGTCTATATAGTATATTAGTGATGTAAATTTTTGAAACAATTAATGAAATTTTTTCTCTTCGACTTTGACCAATTAACATTCATTTATCTTTCCAGTTTACTCTTAATGAATTTTAAAAATCTGGTTTACTCTTAATGAATGATAATTGTTTGTCTGTGTAATTTTGTTTAAATTTATAAATGCATAATTATTGTAATTTTTATCATTTTTTGTAATTATTTGCACCTGATTACTAATTAAATCATATCAATTTCATCAAATTAAAAAATAATTATAAAAAGTATGTGGTCTATATTGATAAATTATATGCCAAATTTTCCAATATCAATGTGTAATTTCAATTATAGTACAAATAGAAATAATTAAATTAATATTGATAATTGAATACAGTTTCATTACTTTGCACTTAACAATGAGCTTCTTCTTTGTTAAAATGTCGATTCGCGTATTCTACATCGACTCTATCTATCCAAATAAGGGTTTCTATGGCCCTAGTCCACTATCAGTGGCCTAGTAGGTTTTTCTTTTTAATATAGAATGTAATTTTATGAAAAAAATAATAAAAATTTATCAAGTTCATTTCAATTTGCGTTTTAACTTCCATTTTTAAATCTGAATATTAAAATGATTAGGTTTTTTAATCAGTCCAAAGACAAATCAAGTTACTATTTTTAACATTTAAAAGAGTTTTATTATTGCTTACTAATTAATTCAGATCAAAGTTATCAAATTAAAAAGTAATTATAAAAAGTATGTGGTCTATATTGATAAATTATATGCCGAATTTGCCAATGTCAATGTGCCATATAGATGTGTAATTTTGATTATAATACAAATAGAAATAATTAAATTAATATTGATAATTGAATTCAATGTTAAAGTCAGAGTTAAACATTACTCAATATATAATTAACTGTTAAATATTTAATTTAATTAAAATTTAATAAATATTTGGCGTATGGTGTATTTCTGGCTGAAGGGGAAATATAACCCAATTTTTGCAGAACATGTCTGGAATCATGACACGTGTCCACTTAGGTAGGTGTCAATTAATGATGACATGTAACCAATGACAAAGAAAAAGTGAATGAGACCTGCGACACCTGGAAGCGACTGCCAACGACTGTTGGATGAGTAGAGATAAATGCGTATGGTGTATTTCAGGCCGAAAGCAAAAAGAAACCCCATTTTTTCAAACCTATTATGGAATCATGACACGTGTCCACTCACACATTTTGTGTCATTCTATGATGATGTGTGAGGTGACTAGGTGACTACTAGTATTGACAAGCCAAAAGTTAATGGGACTCACGGTACTTGATAGTGACTACCAATGATCGTTGGATGAGCATAGATCAATGACCTAAGGGCCAAGGTGTATTTTGGGACAATTTGGGGAATGGTCACCTCCTTTTGCAAATGTCCCCCACAAACAAGGCACATGTCATGAATTGAAACTCATGAATCAACTAAGTATAATTTTAATCTAAATTGGAGTAACTAAACATTTAATACATATAAATTGTAATAACTAATAAGCAATAATCTCAATTTCAGGTTTCCAACTAAAAGTGAAGTTGTAGACATATGTCAAATGATTAAATGAGACATGTCCTAGTGAAATTAGATATCTATCTTCATAAAGAAGCAATAAAAGGTAAAATGAGTCATGACTGATGACTCACGATTGTACAATCTTTTCCCTTTAGATTTTCAATCTAAGTTTTTTAGTTCTAACTAGTATTAGAGATTCAGGAAGGGGTTACGACTTCTAGGTTGAGGATTGAGGAATGCAACATAGTCTCTCATCTCTCTGCCCACTCATAGTATGCACAAATTTAAATTATGGCTAAAATCCTGAACACCTACGTCTCACCTTTTAAAATTTTCAAATCTCATGGTTTACTATTTAGATTGTAGAACTAGAATTAGTGTTTAATTTTGAAACACCCCTATAAATTGTAGCTATGTAGAATTATTTGAATTTTCCTATGAGTAAATAGTAATACCACGATGGGAAAAACAAATCCCAAGTTTACGAGTAAAATGCAAAGACAAGAGACAAAAATAATAGAATTCCACAAACTAGTTAAAACACCAAGTTTAAATGATGAATTCCATGATATTTATGATCATGTTATCCATGGAAATAAGGGAATCATGAAAATTAGATTTTCACTTCAAAATAAGTGGAAAGGTCTAATGAAGGATTCAAAATTTTATCCATTTAACAACATGGTAAAGGAAATGAAAAATAAAATTGCACCATGGGTTGTTGGGTTGGTACGCATGGTGTTAGCTCAAGTATTCCCTTGTCTAGAAAATTTCATGGTCTGCGCCAAAAAATATGATGAAAACAGAAAAAAATTGTCAATAAAAATACTTAGGAGGAAATTTTTTCGATAACCGAGACTAATTTTTCTAGTCTGTTGGACCTAGTGTTTGAAGCACAAAACTGAAACGTGCACATTGACCTTGGAAAGTTGATAGAGAATTATGAAAAAATAGATGCAATACAGAAAGATTTGTATATCAGAGGAATAACAAGCAATTCTAGTATGGATCCAAATCATAAGCCTCCTTATTATTATGATATTTTTGTGCAATGAGTTTAGGATAGTATTTCCTTGATAGAATTTTGTTTGGGATTGGATAGTAACAAATAAGTGGGTGCCAACATTCTTAAAATGGTTTTTCATATTCATTGTAAAAAAGAACCAATAAAATACATTTTTATTGAGCACATTGTTCATTGCATGCAATAAAAATTACTAATGATTAGAAGAGGTTCACATAAGACATTTAGATTCACAACCTTCTTGTGCTATCTTCTTTTAACAAAGCATCGTGCAATATTTCAGAGAAACAAGCTTCAAAGTTAGGTCCATAATGCAATTGTTATCTCTATGGATATTTTGTTGTCATTAGTTAAGGCAAATTCATATGAGTCAGAAGAATCAATTGGTGAAAAGTAAAGCATAGACACTACATCAAGAGCCTACAGTTATTGAACACCAAGCACATATGTAGTACACCAAGTTGACAGTTATCGAGTACTAAAGATCAAGTTAACTGAGAAAAGAGAAGTTACTATACTGAGTTACTTAATTGATTGTAACATCATAAGGACACATTATGATTCTAAAATGCACAAAGAATAGTTTGTTACATGATCAACAATCAAGATAATTCAAAGAGAAGATCTAAGAAGAAGATTAAGAGATTAATAAAAGTTTGTTATTTCCAAGAAATACACCAAGTACCAAGGTAAAAGTGACACTGTCACCGAGTAGAAAAGAAGATCTAACGGTTAAAACAAATCATAACGCACCTAATGCACAAGATTAAGAGGCAATAAATATTATATCTAGTGAATGAATTATAGAGCAGAGATAGAGAGTAATGATACACAAAAGGCTGATATTGTTAAAGAAGTTATATTGAAGAAGAAAGTTTAGAGCAAAGAGCACATAGCACTTATCTAGCTACAACAGAGCCAATCCGAGTAGTGTTATATTTTGAGATTGAGGTAACATAATATTTCAGAGTACATAGAGTCTGATCAACATTTGTTTTGATGTAATATAGAATACATTGTTAAGTTTTTAATACTATTGTATTAAGAGCTAGAAATCCCAATACTAGATAGATCTTAACTGATCTGATATTTGTAAAAACTTTAACATGGTATATCTCTAAGTATAAAGATTGTAAAATCCTCTAACCAGGTAGACCTAACAAGTCTTTGTATACTCTTAACCGGATAAGCTATCAAAATGGCTAAACATTGTTAACTCTAACTGAGCACCCTTTATACTGCAGTTAGTGAAGGTTGTGGGTATCATCCCCACCATAGTTTTTTCCTCTAACCAAGGATTTATGTGTAAAAAAAATCATGGAGTTATGAGTTCATTTATTTGAATGTTTTGATGATATGTTTTATAAGCTTTATATTATTTTTATTTTAAGTTATTGAATTTGGTAAACAACAAGCAATAATATATGGTTCTTAACAGTTTCAGTTATAAAAGTTTTTGTGGTACTGATTCACCCCTTCCCTCTCAGTCCCAACTTTCCATAGTCATTCCAACAATTGGTATCAGAGCTACTACTCTTGAGTTATAAGGTTTGACCACCTGAGAGTTAAAGATCTTAGTCATGAAAAGTTTTAGGCAATTCAAAGAATTGATGGTCTTGAATCTGAGTTGGAAAGTGCAAGAGAGTTAATCATTGATTTAATGAAGAAACTTGAGAAGTTTGTAAGGGTTAGATTGAAAATATATGATGAACTAAAGGTTACAAAAGAACAATTTGATACACTTGAGAAAACATCTGAAGGCAGTGTTACTAATGAATCAAATTCAGCTATAAAAGAACTACTAGAATAGAATGATATACTTACCAAGTAGTTGGACCTAATGAAGATAGATCTTGAAATCAACATAATAAGAATGATTGAATCAATTGAAGGAAAAAAGGATTGTTGAAGATGAAAAGAAGATGGTAGAAAATGATAAAAGACAAGTTGAAATAAAGTTATTAGAAAAAGATATTGAGATCATGATAATGGCACAAGTTCACTATGACATGACTGACCAACTTCTGAGTGCAAATTAAGATAACACAAGAAAAGAATTTAAGAATCAAGCACTAAAAGCTGAAATTGAAATAATTGATCAAAGACTGAAATATGAGAAATATGCAAATGTAATACTTAAAAGAAATGAAGAAACACTGAAATCTTTGGATCAATAATTCAAGAGTCAGAAACAAAGGAATGACAAAACACCAATTGGATTCAAAGAAAACAACACTATTGAGAAAGGAGAATCATCAAATGCATAGAAATATGAAAGTACTACACCCCCATCAAAACAAAAGAAGCCAAGTTGCAATTATTGTGGGAAGCCTGGACATACTGCTAATGTCTGTAGGAGTAGGAAAGGTAAATCACTGAGTACACCTAAGTTTGATGGTTATTGTTTTAGATGCAATATGTATAGACATTAAGCATTTGAATGCAGGACTAATCTTTCTAACAACATAAGAAAACCTATGTTTGATGGCTACTACAATACTTGTAATAAGTTTGGACACAAAGTTGAAGAGTGCAGAATAAAGAAGAGAAATGACAAATGGAAGCCTAACTTAGAGAATGCTAATACTAACCAAGCATGCATTTCTATACCATGGGACTACAATACAAGAATTTTATATTTATGTTGTGGAAGGTATGGACACATTGCTGTAATTTTCATGTTGTTACACAGAAGGAACAATAGAAGAGCATAGAGAAACCCCAAAATGACATATTTTAATTTTTATAAGGTAGACATCTTGCGAGGAATTGTAGATACCGAGGTGATGCACTAACTGAAGATGAATCTAAAGAGAAAGCCCCTACTAATGTTGATGAAATATGAGAATAAATGAACAAAATCTAGAGGAGAAAGATTCACGATGAAGGAACATCATCCAAAAACATAGACTGCACCATCTCTACCGAGTTGGTTACACCGAGCTCCACCTAATTGGTGAGAGGTATGTAGGAGCTACATGATTATAATAAATCCTACTTCAATTCCTAGAATTAGAGTTGAGATCCATATCAGCATATTAAGATGCATTTGGATAAGTTGTGTAAGTTTTTGGATGAACATTGTTATATATGGTTATTTTGTTTAACTCGGTCAAGAAAAGTAACTATGCAGTCGATATAAAGTTAAAAAGGGACTCGAAAAGAGCATTTATTGAACATTAATAGAATTGTTGGAAACCCTAATCATGAAAAAGGTATAAATAGATCATTTTGCAAATTAGTTGAACCTAAAATTTTCAGAAAATCATTGAGCACATTTGCAGAGCAACTATCCTGTGTGAATTCAAGTGATTTTGAGGTAATTCTAAATCTTTGTAAGAATTTTGAGATACATTTATGAATTATCTATGGTACACCGAGTTGTGTTTGCAAAGTTGAGGTTATTATCAAGTGTGCCCTAGTTTATTTTTGCATACATTTCAAGGTGATCATGGCACCAAAGATGCAAACACTAGTTCTAGTGAAGAATGTTGAACCAGTGAATCCAAAATACAAGTTGCCCCAACTATAGCCACAACAAATGACATTATGGGAGCATTGTATTCTATTCTACCATGAGTTCTGTTAATTGAAGATGTTCGCACATTCATACATTTTAAAATTGAAGAGCTATGTGGAACCGAGATAGATGCTTCATTCAACAAGCTGTACATTGATGAAAAGTTTAAAGCTAAGAACACCCATCTTAAAACTAAAGGATTGGTTCATGCTATACATCTACCAAGGGTATTCAATCCTAAGTGGGTTAGGATGGTACTCATATAAGTACACGACTAGTTCATGTGGTTGGATGAACAAATTAAAGTCACTAAGGATGTGCTTCACATCATCACTGGATTGCCAATCGAAGACAGACCGAAGGCAATTAAGCATATTGACAAGGGAAAGCTCACCAAGCTCACTAAAGAAAAATGGGAGGGAAGATGAATGAGGATATCTACTGTGATAGATCCCAAGCTAAGGTTTTCATGTAAAATAATATCTTACCAAGTATTTCAATCTTCCCAAGTGGACATTGTTCCATGTGGAGCAGTTGATCTATGTGAAGTTTTGTTGAAGAAGTTAGAAGACAACATGAACACAATCAGGATAGAAAAGACCAACACTTTGAAATTTGGTTCATTGTTGGTATGTATTTTCTTCTATTATCAATATTTATTTCCCTCCATTGGAGATGTAGTTTGGAAGACTGATAGCCCAGTTATATATCAGATACATGAGTTTATAGATAGTTTAGGAGATAATTTTGATGCAATCATGTTTGATTTTTTTTTGAAGTTCCAATCTAGAATGCATAAAAGGTATAGGATACCACCTCAACTAGCTGCCAAATGTTAGGACAACATATGGTTTGAAGTAGATACAAATGTTTGTATAGTCAAAGTTGTTAAACTGAGAGTTGACTAGATTCAACTGATGGGTTGTGAAATGGATATTGATATAGGTTCTAAATAGATTGAATCCCTATTAGAAAAATAAATTGACCCCAATGAAAAGAGATATGGGACTTATGAGGAAGTAAAATAAAAAATCAAACAAGGTATTTTGGTACCTAGGTCAATTAAGAAGGCAAGTAAAATGATAAATGTTTTATCAAAGACTCTTGGAGTTGATGATACCTTGGATACTAATAATGCACAAGCCCTTTTAGTGGTTGATAAACAAAATGTACAATTGCCCTCACCAAGAAAAAGAAGTATTACACGGAACACTAGATCATTGGTATAGCCAATAGAGAAGAAGGCTACTGAGGTAATACAACCAAAATGCAAAACCTATGAAAGAACAAGAGGTAATAAGAAACCTACAAGAACAAGGAGAAGACTTTTACTTGGAAAAAATAGTGAGACTAAATTTTAGGAGCTAGACAAATCTATTCCAGTTGCTCATCTCTCACGAGTTCCACAAAGTCTTAATGAATTTTTTGAAGAATTAAAATAATTAGGAGGATTCAGAGGATTTAGAAAAGTAAATTATTTGAAGAGGAATGAAGAGGACAAGAAAACATTTGAAGATGCAGTTATTGTGACATTAATGAGATATAGAGTGACACCTATTGAGCTTCTCGATAAGATACTAGAGGAAATCTTCAACAAAATTGATGCATGGTGGAAGTATTCAATGAATGTAGAGAAGGATATGAGAGATACATCTCTTGTGCATACTATTCCCAACTTGGCACCATCTGAGATTGAAATGCATTAAATAAACATTCAATGAAATTTCTAGTAAGGGGAAGATCCCCGAGGATAATGAATGGAGACCTACAATCAGTAGAGAAGGATACTACTAAGAAATGGAAAGAAATATATCATAAAGAAGACACAAAAAAATAAGAGGAAGTTAAAGTAGAGGTAAGCATAGACGGTCACCATACCGAGTCACCAGATGCAACAATGGAATCACGTCCTAAATGTTCTACTGGAGAGAGAAGACTAATTGAGAAAAAGAAGAGTAAGAAGAGGAAACATGTGATTTATTTGAGTAAGCCAATCATCATACCACCCGGAGAACCTAATATGATGAATCCCAAGGAGATTTCCATTTATGCAGAACTTGTAGCTCAAAAGATTGAGTAGGATAAACTATTGGCGAAGAAGAAAAAGGTTGATATATTGGAAGATGTCAAAGAAGTTTTCCAAGAGATTATTCTTGAAGTTAACATTAATGGGTTTGAGCCACTACTAGACCAAGTTGGCCATATAGTCCAACAAATCAAATTAATGAAAAAGGACATGACAGACTACATGTTAAAGATTCACAAGGCATATATGGAGAAGAAATTGATGGAGGACCTACTGCAAAATATTTCTATACAGAAGGTAACTCTTTCTGAGTTATGTTCCAAAGTTGAAGAAAAAATGTAGTCCATCATTTCATTGTTTCATAAATTCTATGTTCTTTATAACTTTACTGAGGAAATTAAGAAGAAGGAGGCAGATACTGAAAAAGAGCTAACTGAGCAACTTGAAAAGCTAACTACCAAGCCTGGAGAATTCCAAACATATTACTCAAAGATACAATAACTCATGGGAGTTTAGATCTTGTTAAGATAAGAGGAAGACAAGATGAGATTAGAGTTGCTTGAATTGCAAGCACTAATAATTCCCCATATGCAATCAATGTAGATAGGTCAGCACTATAGTTGATTTATCGATAGATACAAATGAACACATTGCGATACTACAAAATCTCTAAGACATTTGGGAGACTGTACTAGCTAGAATACAACAAAGGTATAAACACATTTTTGATACTTAAGTTTTACGGTTGAGACTTTTCATAAAAAAAGGGGAAATATAGATAGATAGATCTTTAAAAATAAAAAAGAAAATAGAGTCAATTCAAAACCAAACCAAAAAAGTATATATGTGAAAAGAAAAAAAAGAGAAGAGCTGTACATATTTTGTATAGAGAGTAACATCCGAGGGGGAGTTACTATTTTTTATGAATTTGAGGTTTTTGTCAAAATAATCAACTAATGTCAAAGGGGGAGATTGTTATCTCTATGGATATTTTTTTATCATTAGTTAAGGAAAATTCATGAGTTAGAAGAATCAATCAGTGAAAAGGAGAAAAGTAAATATTTGACTAGTCGATAATGTACACCGAGCAAGCTAGTGAAGCAGGTAAAGCACATACACTATGTATATGCTAGAAACCTACCTGTTGGGAGCACACTCAGACATGCAAACATTAGAGATATAAATCATTTAAACTACATTAAACATGTCTAAGAACATACTAAAACAACAATGACTTCCATCACAACCTCCGATGAGCTGAACAAGGGCACCCAATGCCTTGTTGATTTGCTCTTAGAGATGTTATGTGGGTGTGCTCTCCCAACACAATATCATAATCCCACTATGAAATGCATTAAAATGATGAGCTAATCACTCAAGAACAAGTATAAAGAACTTGCCTCAAGCTTTCACTATGGATGAAGATGCAAGCTTTAAACTAGAATGCTAATGCAAGATTTAACTAAGAAAATAGAACTATGATTCATTCCATATTAAACCTAAGATGTGATATCTAGTTTCAAACATGAAATAAAATGAAAATGAACTAATGATTAATATGAAATGCTAAATTGCTTAAGAAATACTAGAAACAAACTAGCATGATAACAATGCAAAAATAAGAGATGATTTGCTCTTGAGAAAGGCTTCTATTTATAGAGTTTTTGGAGGAGAGAGAGGGCTTGGATGCGGCGGAGCTCATGTGGCATCCACATAGGTGCCACATGAGGGAGACATAAGCCATGCAAGAGGCCCACTTTGCTCACACATGTGTGAGCAATTTTGGATGTGATGGGTCAAAGTGTACTTAAAGTACACATGTGAAGGATCTTGTAAGAAGGTGTAAGAGGGTGTAAGAGT
>MU227089.1:1043047-1057762 GCA_018584345.1 Thuja plicata | reverse complement strand
GAGTTTCCTCCATGGTTAAACCCACTCTACTTGCATCCTCATTTGCAAAACCTTCACCAAGTGTTGTGCCTTATGAACCCTTCATTAGAAATCCCCTTAAGCTCATCAATTGATAAGTAGGAGATATTTTTCCACAGCAAGTCAAATTCTGATATTGCTATCAGGATTCAACTGTGTAAGTTTTGAGTCAAACTCATTGACCCATAATTCATGAGTAGTGGTTCACATGAACCCATCTCTCATGAGAATGAATGGAACACTTAGCACTCATTGGATCTAGGTGATGCTCACAGAGGTGAAGCATCAGGACTTCCTGGGAGGTCACCCATCCCAGTACTATTCCAGCTCGAGCGCGCTTAACTACGGAGTTTCCTCCATGGTTAAACCCACTCTACTTGCATCCTCATTTGCAAAACCTTCACCAAGTGTTGTGCCTTATGAACCCTTCATTAGAAATCCCCTTAAGCTCATCAATTGATAAGTAGGAGATATGGGTCAATGAGTTTGACTCAAAACTTACACAGTTGAATCCTGATAGCAATATCACAATTTGACTTGCTGTGGAAAAATATCTCCTATTGATCAAGACAATGTTAAGAAGAAAAAGGTTATGACAACAATGCCAATGGTGTCTGTGAGTCTAACAATTTCCATACCTTCAGGACAAAACCTTATGAAGAGCCCAAAAAATCCTTTTGTAATAGGTCAAGGTGTTTCTAATCCTCATGGTCAAATTATTATAACCGTAGGTGGAAGCTCATACATCACTGCAAGTTCTATTTCACCTTTCAAACATTCAATTATGTCAGAAAACCCTGATTTTCATTATAATGATTTTGTAACTGACTTTGAACAAACAAAAAATAGGAATAGACAAACTACTAAGACATTGAAGAGATATATAGTTGTTGCATCTCATGATGCAGAACCTGCATTGAATAGGTTATTTCCCACATATGACCCAAACAAAGAAATGATGGAGTTCATGGTTCTTATGCCACCAACTAGAGATAATATTCCACTAGAGAGTTAGTTAGATCCATCTAAATTTCATGTAGTACCCTCCAAATGGGTTTATCCAAAATTAAAAATGTGGACAAGATAAATGTGTCAAAAATGACCAACCAAGTGGTCTACAGTTCAGTGATGAAGTTGGAGAGAGAGAAAGGAAATATTATGGGAAAATAGAAAAGTTATAGGAAGACCTATCAAATCAAAATGCAAGAGAGAAAGCAACAGATAAGAGGTGCAAAGAATTACAACAAATGATAAAAAATTCTTCCTTTAAAGAAGAAATTGCACAAAAAGAACCTGTGGATGCAAAACTACAAATTATGAGGGAAAAATTGGAAGAGAGAAATAAAAAAGTTGAGGATAAAAAATCCTCTTCAATATGTTTATAGAAAAGCATGGAGAATATGACACAAGCAAACAATAAATTAAATAAGGAATTGTTGAATGAGAGGGTAAAAGAAAAATAATGGGAAGATAAAAAAAGGAAAGAAAAAAACAAAGTGAACATAAGTTGTTAGAATTGAGAGAAGAGCTAAAGAAGGCAAATAATACAATTAAAAATTATGAAAACAACTTGAATGGCAAAGCAAAAAATATAGTTAAGCAAATAAAACAAGACATTTGGGGGAGAATAAAGGTGAGTGGTGATAGTTTTTGTGATTGGTTTGAATTGAATGAAAGTATTAGAGATATTTTTGGGAAGCTCAAAGAGCACATTGAGAAGAACAAAAATCTTTGTCACAGAGAGAATATTGCAAATTTTTTTTTGCAACAAATCAACACAACCAATGACATGCATTTGGCAAGCAAGGGAATTAATTACTATGTTCATGCAACAATAAAGGAAACATTTGTCTTTCAAAAATGAGAGAAACTAAGGGAAGGAGAGAAAATGATGGCCTTATATGGGAGAAAGATTGCCAAGATGAATAAAAAAAACCCAAAATGATAAGTCTTGGTTTTCCGAATCTTGGTCCTAGTCCTAGTAACTCATCAACACAAATCATTGGAAGAGAAGCTTACAAAAAAAGCTGGAGGACACAACAATGTCCGATTTAGGAAAGCTTCCTTAGGACACAACTCATGAAGGCATTGCAAATTGCATCAAACCATTGAAAAATTTGAATGCAGAATAAGATGGATCATTAATTTCAAGTCTCTTTCCCAAGTATGGATGGATGACGAGGTTGCGCGTCATTCACTATAACTTGACAAATATTGGCCTTCTAAACGATATAAAATGGAGAATACTAAACAAACTAGAAGAATCATCTCATCAATAATAGCATTTGAAAGTAATTTAAACCATATATATATTTTATTTCTAATGGATTGAATTGAGTTTAAAGTTTGAACTTTTTTTTGAACAAGATTAATCTAACAGATAAGATGCTTTGCTAATTTACTAAACTGGTCTGTCAAATGCATAAATGTACAGTTGTAGAGATGTTGTACATGTCTTATTGATTTTGATTTTGAGACTTCACATGAGGCAAATTGATCTGAATCTATTCTTTCTTCCTTGTTTCTATAAAAGGGAATTCAAGGTCATTTTCTAAGGGTAATGAAAATGAAATTGGGTATTGAGTCATTGAATTTTGCAAACAGAATCACACAAATTTGTGTACTCACTACTATTAATGAATGAATTGTTACATTGTATCATATTTGTAAATAAATTAATAAGAATTTCTATGAATTGTATCATATGAATTTCTATATTTAAAAAAAATAATCAAATCTTCAGTAATTATACCATATGACCTGATTAATTCAAATGAAAACCATTATTAATTGTAGAATTAATGACATTATCAACCACATTGATGTTTTTGACATTGGAATATGCTATTATGCATGATTGATGATGAGATACAGACACTAATAGTAGAATAAAGCAATAAGTTTAATAAATACCTAGGACCTGCTACTTGAACAATGATTCAAGTTGCCACATCATCTCATTATCGGGATCCTCAGATTCATTGCCATCAACATCATAGTTTCCTTGGTTCTTCACTATGTTTTCTTCACTCTGCATACCTTCACTTAATTGAAGATCAATGCTACAAGTTTTCATACCAGTACATGAGTCACTAACATCATTGTTTCTGGCACTCCCACTTTGGTTTGAAATGTTTCCCAACCCTCTTCTTTGATGTTTCTTCCTCCATAATTTAAGTGTCGTATCATAAGGAAAAGTATTGACATAATACCTAGATGTATAGATCCTCAATAAATTTTGAAAATTCTTGTCTAGTTTGTTTCTTATCTTTGAATTTAGGAATCCCAAAGCACTAAAAACTTTTGGAAATACAATAATGGGAAAGCAAGATACTGAGAGGGGGGGGGGTGAATCAGATATTGAACTTTAATCACTTTAAAACAAACTGATCCACAAACATATAAATATGAAATTGATCTAACATCTAGTAGCATCCATGACAGTAAATGAATAACACAATACACAAAATTTGGTAACCCAGAAACCCAAATAGGTAAAACTAGGGTGGGGATGATACCCACAAATTCTTCACTACTGCAACAATAAAGTGTGCCTGTTAGGGCTACAAAAGTTTGATCACTTCTGGTGATCTACCTGGTTAAAGGTCTATCCAATTAAGAGCTACAGATTATTACAATCTACCTTGTAAAAGGATTTCAACTGACAGTAAAGTAAGAACTCAGCTAAGAGATTTATAAAGGTCTGTTAGAACTACTCTGTTAAGATATTTCACCTGATACACTTGTTAGAATGTCTCAAATGCTGATGCTTCGATGTGCACTCTGATGCTGATAATGGATCTCGTCTTTACAATGTCTTCTCTGATCTTATAATCTGATATGTCTTGCTCTGCTAGTCACTACTCTTCCACTCTTGTAGATCTATGCTACTTGTCAAAAAAACCCTTCACACATCTGTCATGTATGTATACACCTTCTCTCTTTACTCTGTATATCACTCTCTAAATTAGTGTAAGAAGCAAACTTATTATACTCTTCGAATCTGGCGAATAGATCTAGATCAACAATAAAAAATAAAATACTTATGCCTCCTAGGCATTCCAATTTTATGATTGGCTACATGCCATGTATTAGGATCAAATAATTAAATGCATATTTATCCTGTTAAAAGTATTAAATGCTCAACTACGTCAGCCCAAAATAGTTGACCTAGGAATAACTGACATTCCTAACATTCACATCAAAACTATCTTGCTCGGCACTAATGACTCTTGTTGCTCGGCAAAGACTTTTCGGGTGGCTCGGCATTTATAATCTACTATGCTCGGCAATGAATTTCTAGGTAGCTCGGCCTATATTGTTTAGCTCGGCTGTAGTGGTGGCCGACCAAAATTTCCTAGATAAATGACTAAGTGTGGACACTAAATGATCAACAAAAACTTAGAGATTAACAATCTCCCCCTTTGATATTTAGTGGAAAAAACACGTATTCTTTCATTTACATCCACAAAAATGCTTAAGTACATATAGTACTCCCCCTTTGATTATACATCATACTTAATATATTATCTACATAATATACATGCCTTTAGCAAAAAAATATTATACCTTCAGCTCATCTGTTCCTTCCTTTCTTGATTCCCCCTTGTTTTTGTCACTAATAGCTGGAGGGGTTAAGTTGTACTTATCCAAAAATTGTTTATGAAGTCGTAGAATCAATGCAAATGAAGTATCCCAACTATCTTTAACAAACTTCATAACTTCCAACTTAACTTCTAGCTTGGCAGCTAGACTTACCAAACTTTTTGCAGTAGATAGATGAGAGTCTCTCTTTACCAATTCTCTTGCAGCTGTAAGTTCTTTCTGAATAACCTCCAGATGAGGTATCAAATTTTCCCTGAATCGTAATCAATTTGGCCCTGATTCAGCCATCTTTAGCCATAAGCTCGGATAATATCCTCTGTGTATGAGTTAAATTATTGAAATGAATGGAGCTAGAGCTAGAATCCATGCTCAGTAAACTTGCAGTTGCCTTCATATCCAGGTGCAATTTCTCAATTAACTGCTGATTTTCTTTTCTAAAGAATGATTCATCACATAGTCGCTTGTACAAAGAAAATACATTGTTTGCAACTTCTTCTAGAATTTCAATGAGAGAAGAAAGTTCAACCTGTTTGATAGCTATCTCTTCAGATATCATTTCCAATACTTTGTTCTCAAACTTTCTCTCAGACTATTGCAATAGTTTGTCATTTGCCTCAATATTGTCATCAGTCACCTTTTGTACAATGTGAACTAGCTATTCTAGTATAGGTGCCTAGTCATTTACATCATCCATATCAAAAGATTTTACAAAAATATCTTTTATATCATGCAGAACTTGCTTTTGCTTCTATTCTCTCTTCATTTCTTCCTCTTCAAAAGTTCTTGAAGGATCTGAATCTGCTCGTATGAGAAACTCTTAGGATCCCATTTAGGTATCACAATGACTTCATCTAATGTGACATTTAGACCTGTGACTTCTTCTTATTTAGCTTCCTCCTTTTGGGCTCAGGTGAGTTGTCATTCGGCTCAGTTTCAATGATATCCTTTCTGTTGTCAATAAGAAATTCAGTTTCTGCCTTCATCTTAATAAATATTTCTAGCTGGTCAGGTACATTCCCCATTTTGGTTTCAGTGGGGGTAGATGAAGTAGAGTGTGGTAGGTTTACCAACACTTGTATAGCCTCTAGTTCTTTAGGCTTGTCTCTAGTTTCTTCCATTTTGTCTCTGGTGTCTAACAATGTCTATGAAACCTCTAAAATAGGTGGGTTTGTAGTATTTACCTCTTGATCTTCTGGCTTCTCTTTCTCAGCTCCTTTCTCTTCATTTTTCTCTTCATCTTTCTCTTCATCGGCCTCAGTAACCTTGATAGGTGATTTGATAATTGTGTCTTCTGGCTCATCCTGATCCTCGACATCCATATTGCTATTATCATCCAGTGTAGTGTCAATGGGACTATCCATTGGTGAGTCTACAGTTTTCTCTTTGCCTATTTCTTTTGATGGTCCAGACCCTATTTTTTCTTGTTCAATGGTGGTCTGCTCAGATGTTCCTTCATATAAATTCTTCTTTTTTAGGATCGACAACCCGAAAATCTCTTTCCAAATCTGAGTACTTTGTTGTACTACTCCTTCAATATCATTCTTCAAAATAGCATAAGCTCTATATTTAGGTACAACTTTATGCTTATATTGTTCAACAAATTTTTATTTATGTTTCTTTGTCAAGTTTGGGATGACTCTAGCCAAAGTCGATTCCCTTATTTGCCTTTCAGTCATCAGTGCAAATTCCCATATACTAGATAAGAAATCATAAATTTCTATAGGGACACTATTCCCTATCTCTATAGGTGTCAATTTGAATGTACTCATCTTGTCCAATAGAGCTTCCTATATCTTGACCTTATTCTCTATACTTTACTTTTCATATTTGACAAATTTAAATCCAGATAACCCAGTTGAACTTCTAATATTCTTGCATACCTCATCAATGTCTGTAGGATGTTTAAATGATGCTATAGGTATGTTTCTTGTCACATCAGTGTCTATCTCTTCATCTTCTTCATAATTCAAGATCAGTATCCTTCTCCTTGATATTTTGGTAGGAATACTCAGAACAACCTTGGTTTTGACTTGTTTCTTCTTCCCTGAGCTGCTCTCAACATCATTCTTCCTTTTGTATATGCATGTTTTCACCACAGGAGGTGAAATATTTTATGCCTTGGTCCTTAGTCTATTTGTAGTAGGAAGGGTAGACATAGGTTTGACTTTACTTACTTTGGTTTCCTTGGCAACCATTGGCTGCTTTCCTTTCCCCTTAACAACTACATCCTCTTCAGACTCATTTTCTTCTTCTTCTTCTTCTTCTTCTTCTTCTTCTTCTTCTTCTTCTTCTTCTTCTTCTTCTTCTTCTTCTTCTTCTTCTTCTTCTTCTTCTTCTTCTTCTTCACGAGGTATGTCATCTCCTTGTCTAGTAGTTAATCCTAGAGATGCATCCTCTGCTTCCTCATCACTTGCAAAGCCAACCATCTTCTTTAGATTCTTGACAATATTTTTCCTCTTCCTTTCTATGGTGCTAGCCTTGAGGTTCATAGAAAGTTTGGCATTGGCTTCTTCATAATTACCAAAATGTTTAACAGTATTGTCAATTTCCTCTACTAGTAAAGCTGTTATAGCTGTAGATATTTCATCTATGTTTACTTAATAAGGTAATGGCCTTAACCACGATACCCTAGGTACTACAACCTGAACATAAGTGTAATCTGTGTCTACTAGAAATCACACATCCTCATAATGTTTTTCAAATAATGAACTAGGAATCCTAATTCTCAGTCTCATACTTTTCTTGAACTCTGCAAAGTATGTTTCCATTATATTATCCAAATTATCACCTAATTGTTGAATTAGTACATTTATCTATTGGGTGAAAGGTCTATCTTTTTTCCATACTATGCCTCCAAAGGTAGGAAAATTCTTTTGAATATAGAAAAATATGTAGACAAACAAGGATCTGAACTTACAGACATAATTCTTTGCTTTCCTGATTGATGCAAGGTTCTCAGTAAGCTATGTTAGCTGTAGCTCAGCCAGGTGATATGTGTGATCCTTCTTGATGATTTTCCATGCTTGGTTGACTGCAATGCAAGGCACACTATCCAGTCAACTTGACTGATAGAACTTGTGAGCTATAACCCTTACTGCAAAATCAAGTTCCAAGTCTTTGATGGTGGAAATTGTCATTCCCCTTTTGTTCCAGGTGGATTTAGTGACCTTCTCTATGTCTTCTTTACTCTGGCATTTCATGGTCATTTTCCTATTGATAGCAGGGTAACAAGTTACACAATGTATGATATCCTTGGTAATTTTTACTGGTCCATTCTCCAACCAAATGCTCATATCATGTACCCTGCTAAGAAAATTTTTGATCCATTCAACCCTGAAATTCCTTAGAAACTCTAGGGCTCAACTTAACCCTCCCTCGACTAGATTATTATGTTCGGGTTTTAGGGCTCCATCTTTACATAATTTCCCATAGGATTCCCTCATCTCGTGGTCTCCAACTTCACCAATTTTACACATGTAACATGCCCTAATGTCGTGAATCATAAGTACCTTTGGAGGGATCAAAGATAGGGCTCCAGTCAGATCACCCTTGATAGCGTTATCAGGAACAACTCGAAAGTTGGGAGGAACACATGTGTCGCTCCTCACCAATTGAACTTCTCTCAATTTCTTCTCCATTCCCTTAGCTGGTGCAAACAAACTAGCGGCCATGATTTCAAGAGTAAAGGGTTTCAAAGATGAAATAGAGTACCTCAACAACTGTCAAAGTTCACACTTTTGCTGAATGGCCAATGACACGCTGTAGAATTCTTCAAAAATCTCTGCTGAAATCAAGTTCGCCAATGTTTCAACACTTCAAGAAATCTCAAATCGCAAGGTGAAAAGAATTGTGAAAGGTTCATTCCTTTATAGGCTTTGAGGGTCAGAAAGTAGGTTTGTAATAAATGTTCTATCCATTGGATTAAGTGCAAAACAACTGTCCTCAACCGGCTCCGACAATCTCTCAGTCGCAATCCAAACTAGCTCGGCACACATGCTGACGAGCTTGGTCTTAGTATAATACTGATGCTTGGCACCTCTAGTGTTTAAATGAATTTTCTCAGTACTTTGTCTTTAAAATATGTCCTGATGCATCTTATCATATGTAGACATGGACTTTGTCCCAATATATGTTAGGAACTAATGTAAGATATGAAATTTAAATACAGTTCCTTACATACCTCATTTACTTAGATAGTGAGGGTGTGATCACTTGATCCATTAGATTGGGTGACCTTGGCTTTAGTATCTTCACTGATGCTTGGTTCTATTTTCCTTACCCATGTTTGGTTCATCTGTGCTCTAATCTACTCAATAGTAGGAGCAGATACCCTTGTCTTGCAATCTTTCCTAGTATGACCAATTTTCAGACAATTGTGACAAACTAAGCTTCCATTCATCCAACCCTTTGATTTTCCTCTGAAATGTTTCCTTATGCAGTTTTCTAGAACATGTCCATACTCACCACAATAATGACAACTATGCCATGTGTTGTAATACCAATTGTAAGCGTTACCTTTCCTTGGTACTTTTTCTTGTGTCTTAGATGTCCATTGCTGTTTAGCCTTAGATTTTCAATCTTTTGCTCTATGTCCATATTTTTGATAGTTATAACAGTTACCATTGAATCTAGGTGTGGGAGGTGCATTGCTTGCCTTTTCCTACATTCACGTGCTTGATGTCCAAAATTTTTACAGTTAAAACAATAACCATTAAAGTTAGGTTTGGGATTGGACTTACCATTCATGCTTCAATAGATGTTTTCTGTGTGTCCAAATTTTCCATAGTGGTGGCATACAGGTTTTTCATTGTTTGTCTTTGTATTCCTCCTTTCACCAATCTTAGATGATTCTCCTTTCTTAGTAGATGTCTGTTGTTCAATGTGGCCTAATCCAGAAGAATCTTTTGATCTTCTTGATGCTTCCATCAACTTCTCAAAATGAGTCAAAGCTTCATTAGGTCTATTCAACCTTTCATTCAGTTCTTTCTCAGATCTCAATTCATCCTTTAATTGACTGTTCTCAAATCTCAGATTCACAATTTCCATGTCTTTCCTACTGATCTCCTGATTTACAAGTAACAGTTGATTTGCCATATCAACCTGATTGATTGTCATCATTTGTACATCATGTGTTCTTTCATCAAGTCTGATAGTCAACATTCTTTTATCTTCTTCAGCCATAGCTTTGTCATCTTCAGCTTTCTTCTTTTGTTCCAGTATCTCACATAGTCTTACTATTTTTGTTTCTTGTTCTCTTTTCAGATTTTAGACTTCTTCACACAGTGCATTGTTCTTTTCCAGTAGATCTACAATTGTTGCATCACTCTCAGTGGAGGGTCCATTCTGAAATAGATTGGCAGTGTCTTCTTCATGATAATGTGTATCATTCATTTTTTTGGCCAAATATTTCCTTGATATCAGGGACCTCTTTAATTCCTGTCTTGCTGTCTCAAGCTGATGTAAAGCTAGCTGAATGTCAATCTTTTGATTCTCAATGACTTTACCCAATTTGTAAATCTTCATCTCAAGATCTGTACTCTCAAACTGATTAAAACTTCTTATGGGAGAATTGTTCTCTGATACCAATTGTTGGAAATACAATAATGGGAAAGCAAGATACTAAGAGGGGGGGGGGTGAATCAGATCTTGAACTTTAATCACTTTAAAACAAACTGATCCACAAACATATAAATATGAAATTGATCTAACATCTAGTAGCATCCATGATAGTAAATGAATAACACAATACACAAAATTTGGTAACCCAGAAAACCAAATAGGTAAAATTGGGGTGGGGATGACACCCACAAATTCTTCACAACTATAGCAATAAAGTGTGCCTGTTAGGGCTACAAAA
This sequence comes from Thuja plicata, assembly GCA_018584345.1. Classification (NCBI taxonomy): domain Eukaryota; kingdom Viridiplantae; phylum Streptophyta; class Pinopsida; order Cupressales; family Cupressaceae; genus Thuja; species Thuja plicata. Next base: position 1,047,282 of record MU227089.1, on the reverse strand, counting down.
GTTTGATCACTTCTGGTGATCTACCTAGTTAAAGGTCTTTCCAGTTAAGAGCTACAAATTATTACAATCTACCTTGTAAAAGGATTCAACTTATAGTAAAGTAAGCACTTGGCTAAGAGATTTAGAAAGTTCAGTTAGAACCACTCCATTAAGAGATTTCACCTGATACACTTTTTAGAATGTCTCAAGTGCTGATCCTTGATGTGTGCTCTGATGCTGATAACATATCTCCTCTTTACAATGCCTTCTCTGATCTTATAATTTGATATGTCTTACTCTGCTGCTCACTGCTCTTCCACTCTGCTAGATCTATGCTTCTTGTCAAAACAACCCTTCACACATCTATCATGTATGTATACACCTTCTCTCTGTGCTCTGTATATCACTCTCTAAATTAGGGTAAGAATCAATCTTATTATACTCTTCAAATCTGGTGAATAGATCTAAATCAATGATAAAAAATAAAATACTTATGCCTCCTAGGCATTCCAATTTTTTGATTGGCTACATGCGATGTATTAGGATCAAATAATTAAATGCATATTTATCCCGTTGAAAGTATTAAATGCTCAACTACATCGACCCAAAATAGTTGACCTAGGAATAACTGACATTCCTAACATTCACATCAAAACTATCTTGCTCAGCACTAATGACTCTTGTTTCTTGACATGGAATTTCCAGGTGGATCAACATCTATGATCTCTGCTTAGCAATGAATTTCCAGGTAGCTCAACCTATATTGTTTATCTCAGCCGCAGTGGTGGCCGACCAAAACTGCCTAGATAAATGACTAAGTGTGGACACTAAATGATCAACAAAAACTCTCTCATCCTCCACTGACCCCAATATCATGGTCATACATAAATCAAAAAGATTGAAATTTTTTGATATTTAATCATTTAACATTTTGATTTGAGCTATATTTTTCCAAAGCCTTGTTACCGATCCATCTTTGTGGCGGTTCCATATAATATTATATTGTTCCCTCATCGTCTGTGAAAAATGGCTTGATTTCTCTAACAAATGAGATTCATCTAAAATTCCATTTTGATTTACTCCATTGAACTTTTTGGTTTTGAAAAAATGATCTATCAAAGTTAGTATCTTAGTTCAAAAATCTTTCAAAGTGTTGATACTCCAATATTGAGGAAATACAATAGCCATGGATTCAAGTAGTTTGAATAGAGGGAATCTTTCTCTAATTTGTGAGGAAATATCATAGGCAATGTGCTTCACATAAGTAGTTACAAACTCAATGATCTCGGTAAAGTCTTCCCTTTTAACACTTGATAGTCATTTCCTGGGGTTCTTTCTTGGTTCCTCAAACTTGACCCTAGAAAAGTAGTGCATTGGTATCTCAACTCCACGTACTTCTGCACACAACTCCCCACTTTCACCACTTTAAAAAGTTATCAGGATTGTGAAAATCTATGATTTTGAGCTAGCTGGCAAATTTTATATCATCACATGATCAATAGAGATTATCGAGCGTCATGCATGTCAATTTACACAATGCAAGATATTCTGTAATATACATAGCTCTTTTCTGGGCCTTGTTCATTATATTTCTTATTTCCTCTAGCATGGGGAGAATACCTGCTAATGTTAAGAGTGTCTCTACATTAATTAACCTTCGTAACAACTCATGAAATTTTGGTAGCCCTACTTCTTCATGAATTGAGTTCATTAGACCAAGAAATGATTTATATTCTAAAAAAACTTGATGTGATGGTACATCTAAAGAGATCCATTTGGTATCATTATCCTTAAGAAGCTTGTTCCCATCAGTTAGTCCTTTGAAAAAGTGTTGAAATTACCTGAATCTTTTCAGACTTTGACAAAAGTATTGGTAGATCTCTTTTATTAAAAATTTAATTTTTTGTACTAGAGCATGCTTGCTGACAACTGCAAAAGCTAGATTCATTCTATGGGCCATGTAGAGAATGATAGTAACAAAGGGTGCAAAATAAGTTTGTATCTTTGTGCAAAGACCACCCCTGTGGCATTGCATTACTGAAGCTCCATCCACTCCAACACACACCAACTTTTTGGCAATTTTCATGTCATCTATACCTCTATATTCAATTAGCAAACTCTTTACTGGTTCAAATAAATTTTCAGCTATCGCATTATCCTTCATTTTAGCAATATTTAGTAGATGAGGTTGGTGGACACAATTGTGTATAGTATAAACATGCATGCATATCCGAGAAGTATTATCTACTACTGTAACTTTGTCTAAAGACAATGCAATAAAGTTTGACTATTCAATTTTTGCCTTTAGATCATCTTTTTCAACCTCAGAAAGACAACTTGTTCATTCCAATCCACTGTTTACTGACCAACGACTGTTAGGATAGTTACAAACTTTTAGAAAGTGTAATAAAGAATTAAATGATGGGTAGTCTATCTTAGGACACCCTCTTCTCAAATTATAAAAGACAACAGTTAACTGGACAACTTTTCCCATTTTTTCTACTTCCATTTCTTTTCCAAAAAAAGATTCAATAGAGCCTTTAACTTCAATAGGCTTCGTCTGTATATTCTACTAAAATTCAAATAATTCTACATTCCTAACATGCGGAGATTCCTCCTTTGTTTTCTATCTTATCACTAATTTTTCAACACCATCTATGGTTTTCTTTTTGTAAAATTTACCCATATGCTTCTCTATGGTGTCAATTTTTAGCTGCAACCTCTTTTCCTTCTTATTTATCTTGGTGCAAATATTATATCTGTATTCTACCAGAGGCTCACCTTCAATTGGATTTTACACTAGTTCAATGAATTGATACTTTGACACCCACTCTATTTGAAAATTCCTTGACAGATCCCGCATCTGATATTTGTTTGATTCTCTATCCTTTTTTGAATTGTATTTTCTTTTCTTCTTCCCTGCACCATCATCATCTCTATCATTCTTAGGCTCATCCAAGTCAATTATACCATTATAGATACTCTTGGTATTTACTTGAAAATATTCTTCTGATGACATGTAACTGATTAAATGGTTGACTATATTAAGTTGAAGATGATGCAAGACATTAAATCAGTTAATGGTTTGTATTGTCATTGATGGAAACTTGATGTCATCTGTATGGTCATACACATAATGCCAAAGACTTTAGAGAATCAATGGAATATAGGTTATGCTTTCAACAATGCATAAAAGTCAAGTATTCACTAAGTGATAGAATACACCGGCGGAGTGCACACCATCGGTAAAGACAGAGATAAAAGTCACAGTGATGCCCGATGAGCAGATGACAGTATTACCCGATGAAGCAGAATCAAAGGATGTCTGAGAAGCTAAAAATAGTGTTTCCCGATGAGAAATATCCAATGATGCCCAACGGATGGAGATCCTGAAGCTAACTGAAGCAACACCGACGGAACTAGAAGTTGTCACCGGTGACAAACTGCAGAATTGACCGACAAAACATAGAGATCATAAAAGGACAAAATATCTAGCTGGCAGAGCTAAAGGATAGACTTAACTGGTTGTTTTATTTGTTTTATTCAACCAGAGTTAAGTAAGTGATTTGTATAGTTGGAAAGAAGATAACTATGAGATAAATCAGGAGTTAAAGCCATAAATCAATTTGGCTAGATTGTTTTTCACGCCAAGAATCAAGAATCAAGAATCAAGAATCAAAAATCAAGAATCAAGAACCTAGAATTAAGAAAAATAAGAGACAAGCAAAATTAACCTTGAAATGATGCAAATAAGCAATCAAATACACAGGGGAGTGAACTGATAGAAGATGCTGAAGAGAAACTAATGAAGGATTAACTTCATGCAGTCCTGATCAATCAAGCTGAGGGAGAGCTAAAGAATTCTTCAAACACCGACAAACAGAAAAGCATAGCATCACAGAGCAGAAAGAGTTAAGTACAAAGGAATTGTATTGATACATTGATAAGAAAGATATTTTAAGTAAATAGATATAAAAATCTACAATTCAGTTGCATTAGAAATAGGTCATTTTGTTTCAGTTTAACCATTGAAGCATTATGTCTCTTAACAGAGGAGGACTTAACAGTCTTTTGTAACTGAGGTATATCCTAACAGATTACCAGAAGGTTGACTCATGATAGTAGCACTAGTCTTACCTAAAGCCTATTGACAGTCTAAGAAGGAGGCTGATTCAAGGATGGTAGTAAGATTTGCATAAACCCTATTGACAGTCATGAGACTGATTCAAGGATGGTAGCGTAGATGCCAGATACTT
>MU227089.1:1003046-1014608 GCA_018584345.1 Thuja plicata | reverse complement strand
AATGTAAGTTACTTCAAAATATTTGGAAGTCAATGTTATGTCTTAAAAGATGATAGAAATGGAAAACTTGACACCAAAAGTGATGAAGGCATTTTTCTGGGGTATTCTACCAAAAGCAAAGCTTTTATATGTCTAATCAAGGCTTCTAACAAAATAGTTGAAAGTGAAAATGTAAAGATTGATGAATTTGTAGAAAAGAATGAGCTAGAAAGCACAAAAGAACCTGAAGACTACAATAAATTTGTATACTATGAAGGACCCACAACTCTACCCGAGCAATAGTGCATAAATCTAGAACAACACAATGTTGCAACTGATGGTCAAAATGCTATTATCGACGGTCAAAATAATGATCAAAATAATGTGCAAGGTAATGAAGATCAAGCTGATATGCAAAGAGTTGTACCTATACTTGCAAGATATGTAAGAAGGAACCATCTAGAGGACCAGAGCATAGGAGATAAGAAAGCTGGTACAAGAACAAGGAGTAAGTCTTTAAAGTCAAATTGTTTAATTTGTGAGTTTGAACCAAAGTCTATCAATGCTGCACTAGATAATGAAGAATGGATAAGTGCTATGAATGATGAGTTTGAACAGATTGAAAAGAACAAGACATGGTCACTTGTACCAAGACCAGATGACAAGAATGTCATCGGTACAAAATGGATATTTAGGAACAAACTGAATGAGAATGGAGAAGTCACAAGGAACAAAGCAAGACCAGTATGCAAGGGGTATGCACAAGAGGAAGGTATAGACTATGGAGAAACCTTTGCACCCGTTGCTAGGCTAGAAGGAGTAATAATTTTACTTGCTTATGCTGCATATAAAGGATTCAAACTATATCAAATGGACGTCAAGTCAACATTCCTAAATAGAATACTTGAAGAAGAGGTATACATTGAACAACCAGAAGGGTTTGTATATCCAGACAAGAGGAACATGGTATGTAGACTTCACAAAGCATTGTATGGATTAAAACAAGCTCCCAGAGCCTGGTATGAAAGACTTCATTCCTATCTAATAAGTATCGGATTCATAAGGACTAGTGAGAATAGTAATCTATATTTAAAAGAAGATACTAATGCTAACACTTTGATTGCTGAAATATTTGTTGATGACATCATATTTGGGGGCAATGATATGCTATGCAAATCATTTTCTAATGAGATGAGCAAGGAATTTGAGATGTCTATGTTTGGAGATATCAAGTTATTTCTTGGTCTGCAGATCATTCAACAAAGTGAAGGTATTTTCATTACATAGTCCAAATACATCAAAGAGGTTCTGAAAATATTCAAGATGGAAGATTCCAAACTTGTTGGAACATCGATGGCTACTAAATGCAAATTAACAAAAGAAGACAAGACAACAGTGGTAAGTCAGACTCTATACAAATCCATGATAGGAAAACTCATGTATGTTGTACACACTAGACCAGATATTGCACATGCAGTAGGAATTGTTGCTAGATTTTATGCTAACCCCAGGGAATCACATATAACTGCTGTGAAAATAATACTAAGATATCTGAAGAATACTGAGGAATTTGGCATATGGTATAGAAGAGAAGGCAAATTTGAACTAAAAGTGTTTACCGACGTTGATTGGGCTGGGAATCTTGATGACCGGAAGAGCACAAATGGAGGAGCATTCTTTATGGGTGATAGAGTTGTCACATGGATTAGCAAGAAGAAATGATGCATCTCTCAGTCTACTGCAGAAGTAGAATATGTTGCTGCCGCTGCAAACTGCTCAAATATTCCATGGATCAAACAACTGCTAGAAGGTATGCATATGAAGATCAAAGAACCAGTAGTTATTTATTCTGATAACACCAGTGCAATAAATATTTCCAAGAATCCAGTCATGTATGCAAAGACTAAACACATTGCCATCAAGTATCATTATTTGAGAGAACAAGTCCAAGAAAAAGAGGTGATACTTGAATATGTGCAATCAAAAGAACAATTGGCTAATATGTTCACCAAGCCACTACCCAAGGATACATTTGAGTACCTAAGAAAGAGACTAGGGGTCAAGCCCATGTCTAAAAGTCACTAAAAGGACTAAAGGCTGCATCAACCATATATTATCAGAATATCAATCATGATTGATGCAAGCAGAAGTTGAACTTCAACGCTACATCTGTATACAGAAAGGTATATATCAGAACCAAGCACTAGAGCAGATTGTTATATTGACAATGGATAAGGGAAATTCAAGGAATATACTATGGAAAGAAGGAATTAGTTGACAGAATGTCAGATATTTGTAAAATACTTGTTTGGCATTGTTGTCAAAGGGAGAGAATGTTTTCCATATTATCATCAGAAACTATTCATTATCAGATTACTCCAAACAGGGAGAGATCATATCCAAAGGGAGAGTATTTGTATAAAAGTTGCAAATAAAAGATAGTGACATAAAAGATGGAGAAACAGTCAAAGAGAAAATTTACACCAACAGAGGTCACAACATATCAGAAGTAGAAAAAGGAAAGCTGCAAGAATCAAATCTAAGCTTACACAGAGCTTACCGGTGGTCAGACATTTTATCGGTTATCAAAGCAAACTATTTGGTAATTTGATGAATCTCAACAATTGTATTTCATATTGTATTAGAAATAGTATAGTGTGATAATATAGCATTTTTCCATCAATGCCAAAGGGAGAGATTGATGACATATAACTGATTAAATGATTGACTATATTAAGTTGAAGATGATGCAAGACATTAAATCAGTTAATGGTTTGTATTATCATTGATGTCAAATTGATATCATCTGTATGATCATGCCAAATATTTCAGAGAACCAATGGAATAAAGGTTATGCTTCTAAAAATGCATAAAAGTCTAGTATTCACTAAGTGACAGACTACATCGGTGGAGTGCACACCATTGGTAAAGATAGAGATTAAAGTCACAATGATGCCCGACAAGCAGAAGACAGTGTTGCCTAATGAAGCATAATCACATGATACCTGACAAGGTAAAAATAGTGTTTCCCGACGAACAAAGATCCAATGATGCCTGACAGACAGAGATCTCGAAGCTAACTAAAGCGACACCGATGGAACTGGCAGTTGTCATCGGCAATGAACTGCAAAATTGACCGACAGAATAGAGAGATCAGAAAATGACAAAATATCTAGCTGGCAGAGCTAAAGGATAGACTTAACTGGTTGTTTTATTTGTTTTTATTTGACCATAGTTAAGTAAGTGATTTGTATAGTTGGAAAGAAGATAACTACAAGATAAATTAGGAATTAAAGCCATAAATCAATTTGGGTGGATTGTTTTTCACGCCAAGAATCAAGAATCAAAGAACCTAGAATTAAGGAAAATCATGTCTATTTAAGAGACAAGAATAATTCATTCCAGTATGGTCAATACACAATCAGATACACAGGGGAGTGAACTGATAGAAGATGCTAAAGAGAAACTAATGAAGGATTAACTTCATGCAGTCCTGATCAATCAAGCTGAGGGAGAGCTAAAGAATCCTGCAGACACCGATGGATAGTGAATCACAGCATCACAAAGTAGAAAGAGTTAAGTACAAAGGAATTGAATTGATACATTGATCAAAAAGATATTGTAAGTAAATAGATCTGAAAATCTGCAATTCAGTTGCATTAGAAATAGGTCATTCTGTTTCAGTTTAACCATTGAAGCATTAAAGTCTCTTAACAGAGTAGGACTTAATAGTCTTTTGTAATTGAGGTATATCCTAACAGATTACCAGAAGGTTGAATCATGATAGTAGCACCGGTCTTACCTAAAGCCTATTGACAGTCTAAGAAGGAGGCTGGTTCAAGGATGGTAGTAAGATTTTGCATAAAGCCTATTGACAGTCATGAGACTGATTCAAGGATGGTAGCGTAGATGCCAGATACTTAGTGAAAACCTATGTATTGAAAATCCTCTAACAAGGTCGCACTTAACAGTGTGTTTGTAACCTTTAATAGGGTTGGTTCCTAACAGGGCTCACTTCAGAAGAGTGAAAATTTGGGGTACCGGTCCCAGTGGTTTTTCCCTTTATAGGGTTTCCATGTTAAAATCCTTGTGTTATGTGTGTATGGTTAATTACTTTAGTGTTTTACATTCTACATATGCATTTATGGATTAATTAGTATACTCTGCATATTTACTGAGTATTGGTAAATATAGTTTACTGCTTATCGGTTATCAAGGAGAAATAGGATAAACAAGGTAAATCGACAGACAGTTATTTGTTTCAAATATTTCAAAGGCATGCATCTTGTTGGGACTTAATAATTTGAGAAGTATTGATTAAAGTTTAAATTGGATAAATTTTTGAGGCCAGTGATTCACCCCCCACTCTCAGTTATTACTAACAACAAACTTATACAATCTACCTTGTTAAAGGATTTAAACTTAAAACAAAGTAAGCACATGGTTAAGAGATTTACAAAGGCCTATTAGAATCACTGTGTTAAGATATTTTCCCTGATTCACTTGTTAGAATGCATCAGTACCTAATTCCTCAGTCTGCAATATAAATGCTGATAACATATCTCCTCTTTCCAACTCTTAACTAATCTCTCAATCTAATTTATTTATGTTATGCTCTTCACTGCTCTGCTCGGTCACTTAGTCTGGTCAATGCTTCAGATATGCAAAACATGCATATACTTTTGATCTCTACTCTTCACATCTGCATCCAAACATATACACTCTTACACACATATATATACACATATATGGATTGGGGTTTGAAGCATCCCATTTATAGATAATCCAGATCAAGATCAGTGATCTAGATCCATCATCTTTTTCCACTTAGGCATCCCTAATTTTGATTGGTTACATGGCTTGCATAGGGATCCATGATCATAAAAATAACTTGTAATTAATGCATTAAATCTCTATGCATGATCATTAATGCTCTATAGAAGTAGGCCAAAATGGTTTACCTCAGTGTTTTTTCTATTCCAAACACATATACACAATCTTTTTTACTCGGCATAACGAAACACTGATGCTTGGTCAACACTATCTCACTCAGCATAACTATATTCTTTCACTCGACGCTAACTCTTCTATGTAACATGACTATCATTCTGCTCACCATCCATTGAGTACTCGATGAACTCTAACTTTCTCAACAATAACTACAACTCGGTATTAGCCTTAGTGGGATGGCTCAGTTGTAGTGATGACCGAACAACCTGCCTTGATTATGACTAAGTGTGGGACACTAATAGACAAAAAGACTTGGAGATCAACAATCTCCCTCTTTGTCATTAGTAGCAAAAACACTTTGTCATGAATTATTCAGTCCTTTACAAAAAAAAAATAGTACTCAAATAGACTTAGAACTCAGAACTCCCCCTAGGATTCTAACTCATTCTTTCTCCATAAAGACTTCAATACCTATACAACATATGTACATACATACTTATATTTTCCCCTATTGAATCTTATGACATTTCCCCCTTGTTTTTTTCACGCTTGTCATTGTTCTCGGTTGGGGTCGTTGGGTTCAAACCATACTTATCCAAAAATGGTTTATGGATCTATAATATCATTGCAAATGTGCTATCCCAACTTGTCCTTACAGATTCCAAAACTTGAAATTTGATTTATAGCTTGAAAGCTAGAACAATGAGACTCTCTGCAACATTTAGAGGTGGATCTTTCTGTGCTAGTTCCTTTTCTTCTTTCAATTCTTTTTGCATAACCTCTTAATGAGGTATCAACATTTTCTAAATTGAAATTAACTTTTCCCTTATTTTTCCATCATTAGCCATAAGCTTGGCTAGTCTCCCTTGGTCATGTGTCAACCTTCTAAAATGAAAATAGCTTGAACTTGCATCCATGCTCAGTGACTATCCTGTTGACTTTAAATCTATTTGTAGCTTTTGAATAAGTTGTTGGTTCTCCTTTATAAATAATTCAGTATCACATAGTTGTTTGTACAAAGAGAACATTTTATATCACTTCTTTGAATTTTCTTACCAGATCAGAAAGTGAAACCTGCTTCTTGGTAAGCTTTTTTACAACTTTCTCAAGTACCTTGGTCTCAAATTTTCTCTCGGATTGTTGCAGGAGTTTCTCATTGCATCTATGTCATCATTTTTCACCTTCTGAACAATATGAACAAATTTTTCCAAGATAGGTGCTTACTCATTTAGGTATTGAAATTCAGATGCCTCAACAATGATTTCTTTTATTTCATGCAGTACCTACTTTTGTTTATGTTCTTGTTTCAATTCTTCTTGCTTCCTCTTCTTGTTCAGTAATTCCTACAAGATTAGCATATGATCATAAGATAAGTTATCAGTATCCTATTTTTGGAATGACTATAACTTTGTCAAGTGTAACTTCAGATCTCTTGTCCTTCTTCTTGTGTGATTTCTTCTTCATTGGCTCTGGTGAGCTACTCCTCAGTTTGTGTTCAGCTTTAAAAATACTAGTATCATCATTGATTAATACTATCTCCTTCTGAGTATCAAGGATCTTCTCGACATATGTCTCAGCACTTTTAACTTTAGTAAATACCAAAAGAGTAACAATAGGTAATTGTACCAATTCTTGAATGACCTCTTCCTCCTTAGGTTCTTGTTTCTCCTTGGTCTCAAGAGTCTTGGTCACCTTTGTGACTTATTCAAGTGATTTGGAGATATCTAATGCAGACTTATCTGCTTGTTCTTCTTTTCTTTTATCTCCCTCTACATTGTCTTCAAGGTTGGCCTCAGTAGGTGAATCTGGAATTATGGGTGCCTCATTACCATGTTCCTTAGTATTCAAACCTTTTGTTTCCTTATCAACTATTAAGTCCTCAATTTTTTCTTCCTCAAATTTATCTTTGTCCTCATCTTCAACATCTTCCTTCATCTCATCCTCAGTATTATCTAGCTCATCAATGTCTTCTTTGTTGTCAAGCTCAATTTGTCTAGATGTTCCTTCATCTTTATTCTTGTCAACTATTAATCTAAAGATAATTTTCAATATCCTTTGGATTTTCTTCACAACACCTTCTACATCATTTTTAGTATAGAATAGGCTCTCAATTTAGGAATGAATCTATTCTTATATTGATCCATAAATATTTCTTTTTGCTTCTTTGTTAACTCAGGCATAATTTGAGCTAATGTTCCTTCTCTAATTTTTTCTTTGTATCATAATGGCATGCTGCTAGCTCTCATCAATTTTGTTTTCTAGTTCATCAAGGACTAGGTTCCCAATCGCCAATGGTGTCATCTTATATGATACTAAAATGTGCACCATAGCTTCTTCTATCTTAGGCTTATCATTTTTTGTTAATTTCTCAAACTTAATAAACTTAAAACCTGACAAACCTGCTGAACTCAGATGTTGTGACATATTTCATCAATAGTAGATGAATGTCTATGTGCTATGAATTTGAACTTGCTGATATCCTCAATTTCTATCAATTCTTCAACTGCTTCATCTTTACCCATAATATATTTTCTCCTCATCTTCCTTTTACGATGGTTCTTCTTCTTCTTCTTAGGCTCAATACCATCCAATGTTGTAACCACCTCTGGGTAAATGTCTTTTGCCACCATCCCGTACACCATACCAATGGAAGATAACATATGCCTGAAGACCTGAATGATTGGTTGGAAGAGGTTTGCTATCAACCTCCCATCATGAATGTACCCTCCTGACGAATACTCGACTCCCAGAATAACCACCATGGTCACCTTCTCCTGCTCATTAGCTAGTTTGAAAATTTTCTCTATCTGTGCCATCGACGACTCCTCCAATGCCTCTAATTTGCCGCAATAGCACCTAATTCCCAAATTATTTTCCATAGTCACTCTACTTGAGAAAGATTCCAAAAAGATCATTTATGGATTAGAATCTGTCCTGCCACTGTCATCTCCCTGCACAAAAGGGCTCTTCAAATATGAATGTTTGGTGCGGAGGACCCTTGCGTACAGGAATGAATAATTTGAACATCAAAGAAATCCATGTGACAAGCATTGCCTCAGCAAGTGCACTGACTAACATCCCATCCCCCTCTGCAAGTGTCGTCAAACTCAAAAAAGCTATCCTACCCTGGCCCTCAGGAGAGAATATATATCTACTAAAATTATGGCCTGTAATCCAAGCGCCAGTGGATCATCCTGACCAATCTCGATGTCAGAATCTTCATCTATCCCAAAATTTGCCAAAAGATCTGCCGCTCTATTTTCTTCTCAGAACACATGTTTAATTTGGAAGTCACCCAGTTTTTTTAAAAGCTCATCAATCCTGGGAATCCAACTAGCAAACCTGCAATTATTAAATTCTATTTTTGAGATATCATTAAGTATGACTTGAGAATCTCCTTTTATCATGAATTTTTCAACACCATTATTGACACACCATCTAAGCCCGACCTCCAAAGCAAAAATCTCAGCCATATTATTAGTGGTGAATCCTACACTCCTTGCTATAGCCTGCACCACTTTGCCCTTTGCATTCCTGACTAAAGCTGCAAGGCCACTCCTACCCGGATTGCCTCAACTAGCTCTGTCAAAGTTCAACTTCTTCCATCCAGTCGGAGGATCCTGCCATATAACATGCTTCATTTTTTCCTTCTTGTTATTGAGTTTATGGTCCCCATGTTGCTTTAACAGCCATAGCTTCTCCATGTCAGAGTCCCATTTTGACTAAAATTTATAATTCATCCCAAGAATCTTGTTGTTTACTACTTCCTCTATAGTAGATTTAATCTTTTCCTTGAGTATACTTGTATGCACCCTAAAATGGTCGCTTAGACTATGGGCTCCATTTATCATTTATCAATTTATCAAATTCCTGAATCAATGCTTCACAACATTTTCAATTCAAATCAATTTCCTTGATCAAATCGTAATTAATTCAATTATTTTAATATTTCCTAAGGTTTGACCATTTCATCAATTATCTTATTTAATTAAAAGAAAACAATTCCTTTTTATTAAATAAAATAATCTTATTTAATTAAAATTCCTTTTTAATTAAATAATCTTATCTTATTTAATTAAAATCTCTCTTAATTAAATAATATTATCTCATTCAATTAAAATATCCTTTTTAATTAAATTAAACAATCTTATTTAATTAAAAGAAAATCCCTCTTTTAATTAAATAAAACCCCCACTTACATTCCTCTTTGTTGAAAAAGGAAATAAATAAAATAAAAATAAATAAAGTTCCTTTTTCTACACATCTTCCTAAGTGGTGGGTTTTTTGCCTCTTAATCACAACATTTGATTTTGCCTCTTAATCTCCACTGTCCATTTTTCTTTATAAGGAGCCCTCTCCTTCTCATTTAGGATCTCACTTTTTATGTATTGTTTTTGATTACGGTAAAAACAGGTTTTTATGTATTGTTATGCTAAAGGTTTGTACAACAATTTTGGAGGAGAATTTGAGCACTTTGGATTGGATATTGCAACTTATCTCTTCTTGTCTTCTTCTTGCATCCATGGCTATTCATGTAGATTAGATTCATATTAGATTAAATTCATATTTCCTTTCATAGATTAATCTTGCATTGTTATCATTTAGACTAATTTCCTTTTATGCATTGCAATCATATATGATAGATTTTATTTTCATGCATTGAATCTCCCATTTCATGGTGTACTTGTAAGGGTACAACTAGGTCAATCTAAGGGCCTCCGTCACAAACCTTTGCACTCCATGACTAGAGAGCTATAATTTGATATTTGAGGCCTCATTCTTGAGCAATCTTGAATGGAATGACCCATAGAAGTGTGACAAATTTTTAGCACATATTTTGGCACCCACTGTGGGGCACGATGCTCCTGATTTTCCTTAATTTTATTTAAATTTTCAGATTTTCTAATCATTACATGGTTATTTTTTTGAATTTTTTCAAGCCTAACTCTTGTGCAGGATGAGTTGAAGACAAAACCTAGGGTTTTTTTGAAAGATTTGATCATATCTCCCAAACAACTTGGAGTTTTGGTCTAAATTTATTTTTGCAGGTTGGCATTGGGTCAAAGGTGTCTCTGTTTAAAAATCAGATTTTTCAGATCATTTTTCCGTGATTTATAAAATTTTCATGATTTTTCATGAAAATTCATTTCTGGTCGCAAAGCAATGATTTTTTTAGAAAAATTTACATTTCTGGAAAGCTCTTGTAATTCTATAGGGGGTATGTTCTCTGTGTCTTTTTTGTTTTGATGACAAATAATGGCTTAAAAATCTGATCTTTAAAAACTAGTCTATTTTGATAAATAGGGTCCCTAGCGCACAAATCATAAAATATTGCTAAAAAATTTATATTTTTGGAAATCTCTCTATTTTTTAATAGGGGTCTCTTTTCTGCATTTAGGGTTTGGAATCCGAATTCATGTCATATAGGTCCAATCTTGTTGACTAGGTCAAAAATCAAAATTAAAAAAAAGGCATTTAATGACTAGCTTACACTTATTTTTCACATGGTTCAATGCATGATGTGAGTTGTCATTTGGATTATTTACTGGTTATTATTTCTCTTAAAAAATTGTTTTCAGATCTAACCCTAGGGTTTGCATAAGTTGAATATACATTGCATATCTTGTTTGCTTGTTTACTTGTTGGAAAGTTTGTCGCTTGCTTTCCCGGAAAAGCTCAATAAAAGAAACAATAAGGTAAAATATACTAAGTGTGTTACTTTGGACTTGAGGTATTTTGTTTCATCTCTATAAAATTTGGATTTTGGAAATAAAAATGAACCTCTCATGTGTTTAGCTTGAGTGTTTCTTGCTTTCATAGATCACATTTCCAATTGGTGCTCTAAAAATAGACCTAGATTTTCTTTCTTGCATATATGTTTCACATAGTAATTAGGCCCTATGAACACTATTTGTGGAAATCTTGAGAGAGTGGGCTTCATTTTATTATCTTACATGCGAATCTCTTCTTGACAATAGATCCCTTTGTAGGTAGGGAAGGGTTTATCATTACTTCAAACTTGGTTTAATCTTTAACTTTGATTGGTACTTTCTCTCTTGAGATTAGTGGTCATTGTTGTTGATATACAAACCTTAGGTGAGGTGATTTCAAATTAGTGGGTCAATTAATCTTGTTTGATATGTTCTGGTGAGGTGAAGAGACTAGAGGATTATGCTCTTTTTCCTTTTTCGAGAATCAAAAACATGGAACCCTTGAATTTGAACTAAGTCCCCATGTGATTCATATTGTGAGTCTTCCTTGTTAGAGAGGGTTAACCGTAGTGGACATTCCCTTTATTGGGTAAACCACGTAGATAGAACCTCAACTGGTAATAGCCATTTTATCCATGGTAGCAAAAACTGCTATATAAATGACCTTGTGGAAGAAATCTCCACGGGTGTAGCTTCTTGTGGGTTGTTAGATCTCCTCAGCAGCTCTTGATTGATTAAATTCTTGGACTGTGTCAAAACCTCAGTATGCCAAGATTGGATTTCACCCACTTGAGATCAGGGATAACTTTAAGGAACCCCCCCTCCCAAAATTTATAAAATTGTGGCGAATCACATGTCATTTGGGTGAAAAAAATTTAATAGTGTTGGCGAATTATGCGTCAATCAATGGATATTTGGTGGC
>MU227089.1:948860-980261 GCA_018584345.1 Thuja plicata | reverse complement strand
GAATGCTGACCGAACCTGTCCCGCAGACTGTCTGTACAGTGTTATTCCCCATGAGAATATGAGGAATAGGAGAAGTCTCAAAAGAAGAGAACAAATCCTAAGAAGATGCCATATGGTGAGAAGCACCGGAGTCCAGTATCCAAGGGACCTGTGAAGGGGATGCAACAGATGCCCGTAATGCATGACCCTGTCCAAAATCCTATCCAGATGTCGAAGATGAGGTAGAAGACTGAAAAGCAAACCCCTATGAGGTGGAAGAGGATGGAGAGGAAATAGTGCTCTTTTGAAGGAGAGCTTGCAAATCTGCAATCTATTTCTCATAGCCATAAAATCTCTTCTGAAAACACTGGGACTCATCATGGAGCCCCTTCTGACAATAAGAACAAGTGGGGTTCTGAGTCTTCTATTTCTCATTTTTAGAAAAATGTGGTGGGCCAGAAGAGTGCTGAGAAGAGGAATCAGATATCTGCTTCAGATTTGGCTTCGGTGTATCCTGAGATGACTTGGAAAGCAAGGCCTGTGACTGTGAACCTGTAAGAGAATCCATCTGACTGAGTTTGGACTGCTCATGAGTTAACCTGTCACACAAAGTCTCAACAGAGGGCATGACATGTCGTGCACCTAGTGCATCCATAGTGGAGTAGAAGGTAGAAGTGAAAATCTGATAAGGACCATGAAGCTTGGAGAGTATTAGGAAGATGCACTCATCATCTGACTTCATCTTTCCAGCAACCTGTAAGATAGATCGAAGAGACTTGAACTTCATCAGGAAGTCCTCAATGCTGGTGAATGAGTCAGGTGCCAAGGAGGTGAACTCTGCATCTATCTGGAGAATCCTGAACTGATCCATGATGCCAAACAAGGTGGAAAACTTTTCCCACATATCCCTGGGTGTGCTCAGACCATCCAGGTGGAACAACAACCCATCTGAAATATTCAAGGCAATAAGGCCCATTGCCTCATCCATCCTATTCTTGTGCATAAGAGCCTCATAAGGCCTCTGAAGAACTGGCTGAACTATATCCAAGCATGACCATAAACCTTGTGACATGAGGAGTCTAGTCATTCATGGCTTCCACACATGGTAATTGTGTGGAGTGAGAAGCTCAACAGATGTTGTGTCTACCATAGTGCCCTGTACTTGGACTGATTTTTGAATTATGTTTTCTTTCAAAACTAGACAGAAGATGCAGAAGGGGTTTTGTTTTATGTGATACAATGTTTTGTTTTTCTAAGATGAATGAAAAAAAATTAAGAAAGAACACCCCCCACAATCGATAAAACCCAATTCCAGCACAATTCTGAAAGCTTGAAAGAAAGAGAGAGCAAGAAAAGCTTTAGAAAGTAAATTTGTGTACCTTGACTTTGAGGCTCAAAACCAGCATCAAAATGGAAGAATCAAGAAATAAAATCTACACCAATGTGACGGGCTTGGAAACACCTTTTCGGCGATATTTCATTTTTTGAAAACAGACACCGTATGCCCAAGATATGACCAAAAAGGCATAGGTACCCCCAAAAGAGAGCTTGCTAGAAAAACACAGACCGTGTCTTAAATTTGATGTCCAAATGATCGTCACCCCTCTGCGCAGTTAAATTTGATGGTCGTTGCAACTTGCCAGAAAAAATTTTCCGACCGCCGGAAAATTTCAAAAAAATGTTGAAAAAAAATTCTGGCCACTAACGTTAGCCCTGACAGTTGGCTAGAGTTGGGCCGGTGGCTCCCGCCGGTGGCGGACACTCCCAGGCGGCGACGGAGGTCCAGGCGGCGCCACTGGTGGCGTTGGCAGCTCCACTGGTGGCTGGCGGCCAGTGAGCTACGCGCTGCCGGGTGGGTCAGGCCTGGCCAAGCGGAGGCGGCGGCGAGGTGGCGCCGGGGTGGCGCGGTGGCAGCGTGCCCCGGTTTGCCTAAAAATGAAGTTTTTTTATATTTTTTTTATTTTCACCTCGAAAACTGTGCCGTACGGCCCTAGAAGGCTGAAAAAAATTTGCATGATGCTCCGATGTCCAAATTGGACATATTTTATATGAATCCTGGGGTTTGGGGGCCTTCCGGACTCAACCGTGAGGTCGATTTTGGTCCAAAATGCTCCAAAAAATAGAGACCCCCCAGAACTAATAAAAAAAACTCTGAAAATCAGAAACCCTTCAAGCTCCAAAAAACCTTCAAATCAGGAACAATCAGCCACAGATCTGAGCTCTGATACCATGAAAGAATTGATCAAACTCAATTCTACACAACCCAAGAAGAACCTGTTAGCCAATAACCTGTTACAAGAGAAGAAAAATGGAGACAGAAGAGAAGTTCTCTTAAAATGTGAAAAATGCATAAGAGAATAATGAAAAAGTACAAGGCTCAACCTTATAAAAGGTGAGAAAGAAACCCTAAAGAAAAAAACTAGGTTGCACATTATTAATTAATAATTAATTAATAATGTACCTAAGTGAAGCTTAAGTCACTAGAGTAATATAAACTTATATAATTAAATCGATATGATTTAATTAATAAGTATAAAGTAATAATACTCTAACAATACCTCCTCCCAAAGTTTATTATCCACCCGGACCGCATAGAGTGGTACCCCAAGAAGGATATCGAAAAGACCCCTTTCTCAAACTCCAAGATGGTAGAGATTTTAGAGCTCAACCTCCAGCTGGTGTTAAGGAAGTAAACTTTAATTTAAAAATAATTAGACATTGAAATGAGCATACATTAGTTTCTACAATGATAAGCTCTTAATTTCTACAAATATTATCTCAAGTTTTTTATTTTATCATTATTAAATTAATAAATAATTTAATCCTAAATTACACCTTATGAGTTACCTATCCAATCAAAATTAGTTTAAATAACCAATTAGTTAATTCACTCATCAAACCCATCAACAAACAAATCAATTACCATCACCATCAACTAATCTACCTAACTGTACAACTACATGTCGCTTGTTAGTACATGCTAATGACTTAAAAAATTATTTGTATCAATGTTAATACTTTTAATATACATATATAGTGTACATGCATATTTCATAAATTTTTAAATTGTGAAAATTAATTTTTGGATTTTTGATTTGTTGTTGAAAATTTAATGAGTATATGTGTTTTATAGTTTAACTCAAAATCATGAAATCTTTGGTTGAAAATAAACTCTTCATATAATTATTTAATTAATAATTGTTCAATTTATTTGTAAAACACTAAAAATGCACGCGTAGATATATTTTCTAGCATTGTCACCATCATGACTCAGGTTGGTGAGTTGTCATATGATCCTGTAGGTAGGTACATGGTCATATCCCAGATGAGTTCAGACGTTGATCCTTCTAGTTCATTTTATGATCCTTACATCTGATTTAATCTTCCCACTCCATATGAAATACCACAACTACCAGAGGATCGTCTGCACGACATGAGATCCATTTTAGTCAGTGATCTCCTGGTAGCTTTCCAGCACATTTCTATGGCACATGGGGTTCCTCTGTGTGATATTCCTACATTAATTCAAGGAGACTAGGCGAGATTCTCCACAGGTAGCAGTCAGGGATGAGGAGATGCAAAGGCAGGTACCTCCAAACAAGACAACGTCTAGATACATCCTACAACTTCACGACATAGTCTAGATGATCTTACACCACATTAAAAACATACATAGGCTTCCCTACATCAGACACCTACGACCTCACAATTTCACACTGGATTCTCATATTTGCTTATAGATGAGGTTATTGATCCAGATGCAGTGTCCTTACACTCTTCTGAGGTTATTTAAATTAACTTGAACTAGGTACAAGAAACTACGATGGGTGCTACATATGGAGATTTAGAGGAGCTTGTTGATCTTATTCATGAGGATACAGAGGTAAAATAAATTAAATTAAATAATTTATTTGTTGAGTTTAAATGTACATTTAAAAAAAAAATTGACATTATATTAATTAAATTTGGAAATTGTTACATTTACATATAGACTCAGGTCCAACAGAACGAGGATCCACACGGGCCTGGACACAGTGGTGGTGGTGGTCATTGATGTTTGTAATCTAAATGCATGTTTTACATTGATCTACAGACATTTACATTGATATGTATGTTTTACGGTTAAATAGACATTTACATTGATACATGTGTTTTGTACGTTGATGTACATACCTTTACATTGATACATGTTTTATGTTGATCTATAGACATTTATATTGATACATGTTTTACATTAATCTATAGATATTTACATTGATACATGTGTTTTACGTTGATATAGATATTTACATTGATACACATGTTTGATTTTCATTTTACATTTCTAGATGTATAAATATGTATGGACATTGATGTTTGTGATCTATATGTACATGTGACATTAATGTTTAAATTGATATTTGATGATCATATAGTATCTAATCCTACAAATTACAAATTTTCTCGAACTTGAAAATAATTCAAAACCTAATCAATATAAATTCAATCTAGAAGATCAACATACCTAATAAATCTTGACCTTTTATTCAATTTCTAAAATCAATCTAAAGTACCAATCTAGTATAACCAAAATCAATATATAATCAATTAATCAATACAATAATCTAATTGAACAATCTAAGATCAATTTATTAATCAATCTTTAAACAACCTTAAAATAAATCTAATCTAATCAATTGAAAAAAGTATTGAAAGGTCTAATCATGTAAAATTCAATTTATCTAATCAATAGATAATATATTTCTAATATGAATAGATTTAATTTATCTAAAAATTACACAAGTGTAAACACAATTTGTGTACTTGAAAAAAGTATATTGATCTGGAAATAGAAATAATAAAGTCCAAACCAAACTATCAATAATTCAAAACCTAATCAATAGATAATTTCAAACAATCTTTAATCAATTTATTATGCACCCTTAAGCCCTATTACACAACCTTAAGCCCTATCCAGATCAATTAATTTTGTTCAACCTAATTATATTCAATTGTATAAGTTTGTAATTTAAACTTGAAAATAATTTGAAATCTAATCAATCTAATTTAACAATCTAAGTCTATCAATTTATTAATCAATCTTTAAGCAACCCTAAAATCAATTTAAAATTAATCTTTAATCTAATCAATTGAAAAAAGTATTCAAAGGTATTAAAAAAGTATTAAATAATTCAAAACCTAATCAATAGATAATTTCAAACAATCTATAATTAATTTATTAATCAATCCAAATAACCTTAATCAATATATAGATAAAATCAAACTAATCTAATCAATTGAAAAAAGTATCAAGTTCCTTGGTCTAATCAATTAAAATTCAAAACCTAATCAATATAAATTCAATTTAATCATGAATTTCAAATCATTTAAAGCTCCTAATACATGTAGTCTGGATCCTCTCTATCATTTATTATCTTCAAAAGTTTTTTATGTTATTTAATAGTCAACTTTCACTTTTGGTTTCCACGTCCTTTTTTCGGCACAGTCTCAAACTGCAATTTTATCGCTATAACGAAGTGACTATAATTTATAAATCTTTATCCACACATGTATTCAATAAATTGAACTCCATTTTTGTCGATCTTAGCTCGTTGATAATAGGTTCCTTCAATAACAACTGAACTAGTTGGATATTGTTGTCCATCACCATCAACAATTTCTTGTGGCAACTTGTATTTTTCTTTGGTGCATCTTAGTAGATAATAATATACACCTTTTGCATTCTTGGGATCCGCAACCACAAAAAAATATCACCTGTATAATTTATATATAAAAATGAATTATATATATATATATAAACTTAATAAGTTATATATATATATATAAATTATAAATTAAAAACTATATATATGTATGTACATGTATGTAAGCACGCACCTATAACAACTAAATCAGAAACACGTTCATAATCAGCTGAATATATAGGATCATGGATGTCTATGTCATTGTCATCATCTTCATAAGGAGGCATTCTGATTAACTCTTTTTGATCTCATTGTGAAACATATCCATTTTCAATATAACACTTTAACTCATTGTGTTATTGTTAACACAATCTTCACAAAAGCATGATTTATGTCTTAGTTGAATAAGTGGAAACTTTTGTTGTCCTATAGTCATCACTTGACATAAAATTCTAATTCCAAAAATTGATTGACAATTGTAAGGATTGGATTGATTGATATCTGGACAAATTATAAATTATAAATAAATTAAAGTCAGGTCTCTCAGTTCAATTATGAAAAATGTGAAATGCATGTACATGATATATATAGACGAGCAAATTTCAAATACATGTGACCTAGATAATTTAATTTTTAGAATTTTATTTTGAAAATTAAAAATTTTAAATATGTATCACTTCCCAAAAGTAACGTTTGTTGTGTTCTGTGTCTCGAGTAGCGAAATGATTTCGACACCATTCAACAATTTTGTTTGCATTCTCTATCATGTTACCTAGATATGCTTAACAATTTAGTACACATATATAATTAGTTTATTTCTAGAAAATGAAGATTAAATAACACACGTACATATAGTATACTACAAACAAGTTGAATATCAAATATATACATACCTTGAAGTTCATGTTGTCAGAGTGCATGCTTCATACATGATCCCACTCCATCATGCTCTCCTTTTCCATGTCCACTTTCAAAGAAGTTCCAAAGAAACTTAACATTGTGTCTAGCATGTTGCATGGCTAACCAATTAAAGGCTTTTGCAGACTTAAATTGACCTGCGCAATTTAAAGTTACAGACGTACATATACACACACATGAACATTTAACTTATATATATATATAATTAAATATATATATATATATATATATATATATATATATATATATATATATATATAATATAAATATCTAATAGAATTGAAAGACTAAAATAAAATAATTTGTACTTACCCACACACCCATCTGACCAGATCCAGTGTTGTGAAGCATTTATCCTGTGATTCACAAGATTCTGGAAAAACATGTTGAAACAATGATCCATGTAGCTCCTATCATGAACCTTATCATCACTAATATAGAAATGAACCTCCTTGATGATAATGCATTCATTTTGATCTATACTTTCTATCTCATCCAAATAGAACTATGCATGCCTATAGGTCACATGAACGAATATTACAACTTGATCAGAATGATAATATTGACTTTGGAGCTCTGTTTGAGGGGAAAATTTATAGTTCTCTGCAAAATATACAACTGAAAGAATACAACCATGTGGGAAACAATTTTTGGAATCACAAAAATGTTTATCTTGTCATCGTGCACCATGACAATGTTGGATATGTGGATAAATCATAAATCAAAATCTGTCCATGAACTGAAGGTATAGTAATTCACTCTCCTTCAATGCAATTTTTTTTAAATTCTTGTCCTGTCTTCGTTTGGTATCTCTCATATTCAAATTTCTTCCACTAGACTAGTGTTGTAACATCAATATTATCAAATTGTAAAGGAAATTTCTCTAATTTTCCACAATCATTGCATTCATTTTTTTGACATTGGAAATTGAATTCATCCAAGTCTTCTGATTTATCACATAAAATAGACTTCACAAATTTCGTTGTACTTCCAAGAACCATATCTAGATTAAGTAGTGCCATAAACTTTTTATATGATTGCAAGTATAAGTGAAACTCAATATGATTTTGAAAAAATGTTTTACGAACCTTATTTATGCATATGAAGAAAGAGTGCAACATCTCAAACATTCTCTCACCTATTTTCACATCTGAAAATTCTTGTTTGAATGTTTCAAATAGTTCATTTTGTGTAGTATCGAAAAAATGTTTTGGATGTGAAATCTTCATACCGGTCTCTTCATCTTTCATCTATATAGTGTCCCTTCTATTGGAAGAAACATGAGAGTGGTTGGTATAAAATCCAATGACCCTTCTTCTTACATCTTCATAAATTTTATCTTTTTGAGGAACACTACAAATTTGTACCTAATTATTTTCAATGTCCATATCCAACATATTTCTCTTCCTAATATATCTTTGAATATTTCTTCGAGATACCTTGAGTAAATCAAAAACTTCTCGGACTTGATTTCTATGTTTCAATCTCTTACTGGAAATCATAGTCATCAACGCTCTTCTAGCAACATTTGAATCAAATCCTCCATGATATGTCATGTTAACAACGTTCAATGCATCTTGTAAATTTTTAATTATTGTTTCTTTTACTTGACCTCCTACAATTTCCTATTATCAACACCCAAAAAATCCAAAACTGGAGTCATTTCTCTTTTCCTAAATAACTTTGCAAACAATTGTGCTTTTCCCACCAAAGTTTTATCCTCAAAATATTCCTTCCACATATTTTTGAGATGCAATTTAGTAGTGCTTTTAGGTACCAGGTGCTCCGGTGCAATTTTACTGACAAGTGATTTCTCATTCATCTCCATAAAATTTTGCATTGTAGGATAAATATGTATACCTAGACTACTACCAATATCCTCCCCTAGTTGAGTTGCACCTTCTTCAAAATTGATAGGTTCTTCTTCAATATTGATCGGTTGCTCTTCGATAAGTTTCGTATGACCTCTCATTTGGTCATCCTTTTTACGATCATATTTCCTTATTCTAGTCCTTTTATTTCCCATTTCTCAAATAGAAGAAATTTTTTTTTTCTTTAATCTTTCTTGACTAAAAAAATTTCCTTCACACTCCATCGGGAACAAAATGCCTTTGTAGCTTCCTCGAAAAAATGCCTCCTAGCTTGAAAAACCTTTATATTCTAAAATAAGGAATGAAATTCACAATTGTTATTATTATTTTTTTTAAATAACTTTATATACACCCTTCTGTTTGAAAGGATGGGTCTCCCTTGTGACCTCTTGCGGGGGGGCCGACCCCTAAGGGTACTCGGCCCAGTCGGACTCACCTGAGTCTGTCTAGGTGGCATGCCATGTTGGCAACCAAACCTCCAAAAATACCAAAAAGACAGAAGTTTGCACTTTTGATGTTCCTTTCTCTGCTCAAAATAGAAAATGTCAAAAAACTAAAAGTACCATTTTCTAGATCTTGGAACTACAATTCTTGACATATAAATTTTATATTGTTTCGACAACAAAATGTTGAACAAATTTGCTAAAAATTACATGTAGGTGTATAAATCTTTGAGAATTCGTTGATTCGGAAAATATAAAAAATGCTAAATCAATTCAGAATTTTTTTAAAATCATAGACAATACTAGAGAAGAGAGTCATCTTCAATAATATGTATTGTTTTTGGTTTTTGACATAGTTTTGATAGGGGAAAAGTGGTGGGAGACAAAAACTATTGATTTCAGGTAAGTTTAACTTTGAATACTTATAACATGCAAACTATAGATCGAAAACACTTCTTTCCTTTTTTTGTACTACCTATACATGTCATCTAAAACATATTATGCAATTGGAGGAAAAAACTATGTTTTACTTATAATGATTTGGCGGGAAGTAAGCTCCCTGATTTGCAGTATTTTCAGGAAATAAAAAATAGACCTTAAAAATTTAAAAAAATATATTAATTTTTTTTCATTTTTTTTAAAACAAATTATAGGCATAAAATTCATCATATTTCACACATTTCATCAGTTTACATCATCTCCAGATTCTCAATAGAAATATGACTTTTATGCCCTTGGAGTTTTATAGTTTTGGTGTTGTTAACCTTTTCCTTTGTAAAAGGGTGACAATTTATTGTGCTTTTACCCTTACTTATAATGATGTTCTTACAAAATTGTATGAAAAGAATCAATAAGACACATGTTGTTAGTAATCTGACATCAACCTTGCTATAGTTAAAATTTGAAAAAAATCATATTTATACCAAATGTAATATACCAAATAAAATCATAGAATTTGTATTTCCTCCTACGTCTTGCTATTTTTTAGTGGATGCGGCTATACTTTTTTTTCCTGGAATGTAACACTATTTAAAATAAACCTAAATATTTGGATATTTTGCTAAACTACTAAAAGGAAATAAAAAAGAAAGAGGAAATGAAACTGATAAGTGTCTATAAAAGAAAAGGATTTGACTATTTTATCTACTCGATTTATACTTGGTACGTTGCGTAATTTTGTGGAGAGAAGTTTGTTGTTTTAAACTTGCTTATATTTTGTGTAAGCTCAACAACTAAGGACTCTTCTTTTATTTATGTTAAGGTTCTATGAACTATTTTCAAACATGTAAGGACTGTCATGCCACATAGGATTTATATTTTGTAAAAGGTGCAAGTTGCAAGTGTTAGACTTAGGAAGCACCGGCAGGGGGGGGGGGTGAATTGGTGCGACCATAGTTTTAACTTTCTTAATCCAATAAAAAAACTTCAAACCAAAAATAACTGAAAGTAAGAAGAATAAGATGAACATACATAACATCATAAAACCATGGTTTGTTTTCGAGGAAAATCTCATTAATGAAAATTTTTAGTGGGGATGGTGCCCCACAAATATATCACTACTACTGTAATAAGTACCCTATTAAAGGTATAAGTACATATAAAGGGGAATGCACATGCATTCAAGCTTACATCCTAGAGTTTACAACTCAATACAAAATAGCAATCTGACCCTTAGTCAGGTTCACTGATTAATTACAATGAGCTTATGGATAGGACATACTATCCCAAAACTGAACTAACAAACATAATCAACTATGCCAAAACAGTTTCAATGAAGCTCTTATGAATATCACTATCTAATTATATGTTTTATCAATCTTTACATCAGTATCACATCATTCACCTTTCATATCATATCACATTTTCATCGCATCCAAAGCTCGATCTTGTATACTTGATTAAAAACCCAAAATATCAACTCAATCGGCTCCAACAGGTAATGTGCAAAGTAACGATCATATAACGACTAAATTTCCATGCTAACCTCTCCTAGAGATAAATATGATAGTATATTGTCGGCTCCATCAACCATCACCACCAAACTAATCAGAACATCGATATGATAAGATTGGTGATCGATCCAATGTACTACTAAATATGCATAAGATAATTCTCTGTCTACCCGATATACAGAGTATCATATCTCCATCATACTACATGACAAAAATAAGTGATCATTGGATTAGACATATCATGATGTCCACTTACCATATTTACCTTTGCATCATCTAATGCACTAATCGTTATCCTTATTGACTCGATCTTTGAACCTGTATCCAAAAGTGTTCTTCATACTTCGTTGTTTTTCATCACCAAAATAATTGGTAGACAAAATATATGATGGATGGGTAAGATTAAAGTGTATAGTTTCCATCAATGACAACATATCATGCATTATTAGTTGTCTCTTGCCAACAACAAATTGATAATAAATATGCAATTAAATGAAATCAATAATAAGTAGTGTCCTCAAATAAGAAATAATACATTGTAATCATAAAACAATTTTGACCAGCTTGTCGAAAACAATGGTTAACAAAACTAATGGGAGACTTTGACCCCTTGTCGATATATAAATAATAAATCAAGTATGAAATAGCTATAAGATACAGTAGACCACTTGGTCAAATATATTGAATGACCTTTTACAAATCATGACAACCATCCCGACAAGAGCTTTAGACACCTGTTTCACACAAATATATTGAGGATGAGAATATTGTAGGAGTGTGGTTCCACCCTACCACGAAGAAGTTACACTTCCTCAAAATCTTTCCTAAGATGAAAGATATCTAACCCAGCTTGAGGAAGCCTAACAATGTAAATTTGAATGTAGTAATACAATTTTGTAGCAAAAATAATGTCATGGACACACACAAGATACCTATATCATAATTAAAAAGATAGAAGCAACTACCTTTGCTTAACCATCCTTTCAAGATCTCAATTCCATTTCAAAGACCTAAAAATAAAACAAATCATGAATTTATTTGAAACATGGAGAAACGCAATTGCATTCATGTATATGTTAACATAGACTAGCTTCAAGTTTACTTCATACAAATGATACCTCATGATATCTCGCAAGGATTGTATTTTCCAAACAATAACATTGAGTCAAATGAGATATTAAATTTAACATGAGCATGTTTTATTTAACACAAATTTATGACGTGTTAAGTTAGTATTCATAAGTAACCATCAAGTAAGACCTTTAAATAATTACGCTCCATTACAATAAATCTTCACCACCTTTTCTAATTATGAGTCAAAATGGTATTTGTTGTTTTGTAGTATTCAATGAGGAATTTCACTTCGCTATGAAAATGATTTTCCTTTTCCAATTTATAATGTCTATATTCCAATTCTTCTATTCTTGACTCATAATCTATGGTAGTCATAAAGAAGTACCGTTCTATGAGTCGCCATTTTATTGATAAGGCAATCATCTAATTTACATTCATTCATAAGTCTTTCCTTTCCAAGTGAAGAAAAATCAAAAGTCAAATCACAAATCCATGAATCTTCAAGAGGATTAAAATTTCTTCATAACTCACTGAAATAATTTAAGACCTTCATATTAAATAATCCTATTCTCAATGAAGTAAATTAAACATATTAAAGACATTTATAACTCCAATTGTCACAAAATAAATAAAATAAGATCTTGTAACTCCACAATCTTAAATTTTCCTTTTTCCTAATCCAAAAAGCGAATATAACCAAATTCTCTATATCTCATATGGCAAGAATAAAGTTGAAAATGACGCTTTCAGTTATTAAAATTATAAATAGCCTATAAAGATAATTATTGAATAGACCCTTTTTCATCATTACAAACAGACTTATTAGTATTGATTTTCAGTTATATTAAGCTTGAAGGAATTTAAAATGACACTGAAGATTGAGCTCCTAATGCCATAACACACTTCTCTAGAATTTCTCACAAGATAATAGTAAATGCACACATTTTTTATAAGAATCTTTCAAAACCTATGATATCGACTATTTTAATTTCATCCAATTCAATATTTAATAATCGATTGTAATGATCCAAGGAATTAAAACTATTAAAATTTGGGGCCACCATTCGAGGATGAAGGCAAGTTCTCAAACAACTATAATAAAACATTAAGATTGAGGAGTCCTCTCAATAAATGCATATATCCCATAATGACTCTGAGCTGCGTAAATTGTAGAGAATAATCTATGATTTTGCAGCCCCAAATAAAGAATAATGAATGCGTATGCATACCAGCTTGAACTAAGACGATGACATCCAAAGGAAGGGAAAAACAATATGTTGTCCATATACATGACAAAATCAAGTGTTCGCAAGACAAACCCTAATGCTAATGCTAAACCCTAGTCCTCTCGCAAAACAAAGAAAATTTGGTATGTCATATTAGTTCCTTCTCTAGGATAGATGCAAATGTAATAGATTTCTATATTCTATGTATTTTTTTTCAAATACAACAATCTCTCTTTCATTTATTTTGGGAATGAGACTAGGAGTGACATGTCTCTTCATAGGACATGTCTATTTATTATTATTGAGATTAATATAATGACAATTGATTATGTATATATGTCTTTACAGAGGCATGTCCTTTAAGGACATGCCTCTTCCCATTAATTATAATTTAATCAATCTTATAATGTTTCATCAATCAATTATTAATTTAGAATAATACAATAGATTAATATTAAATATTAAATTTCATATGATTAATAATAATATAACATATATAATATATTATTATTAATCAACATATATTATATGTATTCTAAATGATCATACGACTGAAGCTACAAAATTAACACTCCCTCTTAGCTAGGGAGGATGATCAAACACAATGTGTAGTGGTCTCCCATATCAACACCTATGACCCTCACCATAGCTACACAAAACATCAACACTCCCTCTTATCTAGAGAAAATAAAATCCATCAAAATGCAATTCACAAAAGATCCATTACTTTAAGAGAGAAGATATCACCTCATCGTGATATCAAGAGACATGGTCTAACCAAGAATATTAAGTCTCATGATATTCACCATAACTCAAAAAGATTCATAGGTAATGTATCCTTAATGTAAGGTATCATCTATTGTGATCTATTTGAGCCATCAAACAATGTCTATCACAATAGAAGGTCAGTGGTCTGTTTAAGGAACTGAATCCACCATGTAGGAAATCATCTATTGCGATCTATTTCATCCATCACACGATGTCTATCACAATAGAAGGTCAATGTTTTGTTTATGGAACTGAATTCACCATGCAGGAAATCATCTATTGTGATCTATTTCAGCCATCACATGATGTCTATCACAATAGAAGGTGAATGTTTTGTTTAAGGAACTACATTCACCATGCAGAAAATCATCTATTGTGATCTATTTCAGCCATCACACAATGTCTATCATAATAGAAGGTCAATGGTTTGTTTAAGGAACTGAATCCACCATGCAAGAAATCATCTATTGTGATCTATTTCAGTCATCACATGATGTCTATCACAATAGAAGGTCAATGGTATGTTTAAGGAACTGGATCCACAATGCAGGAAATCATCTATTGTGATATGTTTCAGCCATCACACGATGTATATCACAATAGAAGGTCAATGGCTTTTTTAAGGAACTGATTCCACCATGTAGGAAATCATCTATTTTGATCTATTTCAGCCATCACATGATGTCTGTCACAATAGAAGGTTAAGTTATTGTAAGGTCGTCACCTTCCAATAACTCTAATAAATACAAGTAATAATCATTTGGAAGTCGTCACTTTCTCATGATGTACACATGGGGTAGAACCATTAAAAAAGATGGATTCACACACATGACATCCATCATGCCTCAACGCAGAGGGTGGAAACAAGAGATTTCACCTCGAACTTCTCTCACAGAGAATAACTCATTCAACATATATTCAATATGTTGATCCTTTTATCCAAGATTTCTTAAGATGAACCGTGAGACCCTATGAATCTGATACCAATCTTCTGAGCTCCTCATCCAAAGTTACCTTTGAAGTGTTTGACTCCCTCTGAATATGATATTAATCTTCTTTTCCTGCAAGAGCACCCTTAGAAAAGATCAAGGAAAATAGCTCCTATAGTACGTATAGAAATATAGTTGAGAGAGAGACTACAATGAGTAGATAAATGAAATATTCAAGCATAATAGATACTTATCTACACATCAACATACTTGACACAATTTACTTCAATGAAGGTCCATATACATCAAATCATAAAACACCTCAGATGAGACATCTCTCATTTGAATTATCTCCCCACTAAGGATGGTTCAAATGGAAATGTAACATTGGTTATTATCCCCCCTACAATGTACAATTCCCACTCTCATATCATTGAACAATTCTCATGTCTTCTTGTGAAATGACTTGATTTGTCCAAAAGAGGTGACACTCTATAATTAATTCTTTCTTTCTAGAAAGAGACACCCTTCCTTGAATATGTGCTTCTTTGTTAACGCTTGACCACGATCATAAAAAATTAATATATCTCTTTAATGAAAGCCGCTTTCAGAAATTTCACATAGACCCGTACGCAGCCCATCATAACTTTTGAACCCTAGACTTTATCTCCAATCACACCAGTGAGCTTCTTCACAATTTTTTTATCACCAACATATCCAAAATTCAGCAAAAACCAACGATGTATTTGTGAGATATGGTCCTTTTATTGACACTGTATTTTTTAAGACAACCACACATTCACCATCAACAAATTACTCTTACATTTGCAGTCTAGCTCTAATACCATGTTAAGTTTTAGGATAGCTCAAATGTAATAGCACTCTATGTTGTATGTATTTTCCAAATGCAACAATCTCTCTTTCATTTATATTGAGAATGAGGCTAGAAGAGACATGTCCCTTCATGGGATATGTCTATTCATTATCATTGAGATTAATATAATGACCATTGATTATGTATATATGCCTTTAGAGAGGCATGTCCTTAAAGAACATGCCTCTTCCCATTAATTATAATTTAATTAATCTTATAATATTTCATCAACCAATTATTAATTTAGAATAATATAATAGATTAATGTTGAATATTAAATTTTATATGATTAATAATAATATAACTTCAGATGTAGAAGGTGTTTTAAAACTGGGCATATGGATGCTCAATGTGGAATGTGTAAAAAGAAAACTAATGCATCTTGGTGGAACGGTGCTTTTGCTCAACAATATATGGTGGAAAGAAGCCTGTCTCGTAGAAAATGTTTTCCCAGGTGGCCTTGCAGGTCTCTCCTCCTATTGCTGGTTTTGTTGTGGCTTCTGAGTGCTCTCCTGTGAATGCATCCTTGGTGGTTCTATCACCTAGTTTGGTGGGGGTTTCCACGTCTCTGGCATCCCCTGGTGTTGCGGGGGAGGTGGAAGTTAATAGTTATATGGTTGTTTTTAAAATTGGAAGATATTTTAGCATCCATACAAAAGGACTGTACTTGTGTGATGTAAATTTCCAAACGCATTTGTTGTGCAATTAGACCTTTTTGTACAATTTTTTTTAGAGGCGGCGTATTTATGTAAGTAGTAGCCATATAATTGATAAATAATAAATTTTAGCCATATGTAGGTATGCAGAGGTGTAGAGTGATTAGTATGTTTAACCTTTGTCTCTCAAAGTTCTATGAGAAAAATTAACTTCAAACTAATTGGCAGATTTGTTTTATTTTTGTTTTCACCTGTGTAAATTTTATTTACATCAATATAATGTTTCCACAACAAGATACAATGCTGCAAACAAAAATTACACAGTTAAAAGAGAAAAAAATAATTTTTTTTTGTTTATTTTGATCAATTTTTTAATTTAAATTTTTTAAAGTTCTAATTACAAATTTTCCAAATATGCAGATGTAATTGAGAAAATTTTTTTTATAGAGACCTGGAATTGTTAGAATTACAGATGAGCACAATAGAACACCACTCCACTTAACAACATTTCTTCTTCTTCTTCTTCTTCTATCAATTTCCTATGCAAGTAAATCTATGATAGCTGCATATGTTTCATCTATGTTTACTTCATATGGTAATGGCCTTAGCCATGCTACCCTCGGTACTATAGATTTCACATAGGTGTTATCAGTATCAACTAGAAAGAAAACATCATTATAAGGTTTCTCCACTAGTGATACTGGGATTCTTCTCCTTAGTCGCATCTTTTTCTTGAACTCCACAAAATAATTACCCATTATAGTATCAAAATTATTTCCTACTTGCTAAATGAACTCGGTAATCTGAACTGTTATTGGTCGGTCTTGACTCCATAAAACATATCCAATTGTAGGAAAATTATTATGTACATAAAAAAATATAGAAACAAGTAAGGAACCGAACTTACACATAGAGTTCTTTGCCTTCCTTATTACTGATAGGTTCTCAGAAAGTTGAGTCATCTGTAACTCAGCAAGATCATAAGTATGATCCTTATTTACTATTTTCCATGCGTGATCAACTGCTACACATGGGACACTATCCGATCTACTGGATTGATAGAATTTGTGTGCAATGAATCTGACTCTGAAATCAATTTCTCGATTGGTGATCGTAGAAATTATCATTTCTCATTTGTTCCACTTGGCCAAAGTGAAAATTTCAATATCCTCCTTTTTCTGATAACACATAGTACACTTCCCTTGCACAATGGGATAACTAGTAACTCAGTGAATAATGTCTTTGATTATCTTTTCTAGTCCATTTTCTAGCCATAGACACATATCATGTGTTCTTCTCAACACTATCCTGATCCATTCAACCTTAAAGTCGCGTGGGAAGTCTAGGGCATGGATTAACCCTTTTTCGGCAATATGTTGATGCTTAGCCTTTAAAACTTCTTTTTCACATCATTTATCATACGCTTCCTTCAATTCAAAGTCTCCAACTTCTCCAAATTTGCACATATAGCATGCTCACACATCGTGGATCATGAGTACCTTATGTGGAATTGATGATAGGGCTCCCATAAGATATCCCTTCATCGCAGTTTCAGGAACGACTCAGAAATTTGGTGGTGCACACGCGTCGCTCCTGACCAACTAAACATTCATCATTGCCTTGTCTTGTCTTTTTACACCAACAGCTGAACTAGCTTCCATTTCTGCAAGTTAGGGTTCACGAAATAGGTTCTGTGTAACTCAGCAACAATGGGTCTTCAACCTTCTCAATACTTGCCGATGATGCACATGTGGAATATTTTCAAATTTTTCTCAAAACCCTCTCAAAATGCCTTTAGAATGCTCTGCAAACTCTAATCGCTGTGTGGAATGAAGAATGAATTCCTAAATTGATTATATACCCTCAAACGGTCGGATTAGGTCTTCAATAAATGCTTCATGCAGTGGTAAGTGGATAAAAGCTATCCTCGATCCTTGATTAAATTGCTCAGTTATCACACACCACTCAGTCAGAACAGTGACTCGGTCACTACTGACGCTTGGTTGACATATCTTCTTAGTTGGTATGGCAACTCGACATATGCTGATACTAATGCTCGACATCAAATATTCATTCCAGTTCTTTTGCTCAGTTCATGTCTCAAATCTGTCCTAATGCATCTTAACTTATGCAAATATGGACTTTAATACATCTTATGTTAGGAACTGGTGTAAAATATAGCTTTTGAGAAAATAGTTCCTTACATACCTTTCTACTTAATTGGAAGCAATGTGATCACCTAATCCATTGGATTGGGTGATCTCAGCTTCACTGGATCTACTATTGCTCACTTATTCTTTCTCTCTCCATGCCAGATTCATCTAATTCCTTATCTTCTCAATAGTAGGTGCCAGGGATTTGGTCTTGTAATCTCTCTTGGTATGACCAATCTTGTGAAAACTATAGCAGACCTTACTTCCATTCATCCAACTTTTGGATTTACCTCTAAAGTGTGTACTTATACAATTCTCTGCAACATGACCATATTCATTTCAATAATGACAATTGTGCCTTGTATTATAATCCCAATTGAATGTGTTGCCTTTCCTCAATGTATTTCCTTGTTTCTTGGATGTCCATTTAGATTTTGCATTGGATCTACAATCTTGTGTTCTATGACCAAATTTTTGGCAATTGTAGAAATGTCCTTGGAATCTAGGTGAAGTAGGTGTATTTCTAGTCTTTGACCTGCATTCATGTGCTTGATGTCCATGCTTATTACAGTTAAAATAGTATTCATTGAATTTAGGTTTAGGATTTGACTTACTATTCTTGCTTTGGCATATGTTTTCTATGTGACCTAGTTTCCCACAGTGATAACATGTACGCTTTCTATTCTTTTTCTTTGCATTTCTCAGTTCTCCACTCTTTGATGATTATCCTTCTTCAGTGGACGACTGGTGCTTGGTATGTCCAAGTCCAGATGTGTCACTATTCCTTCTTGGTGATCTCATTAGTTCCTCAAAGTATCTCAATGCTTCATTCAGTTTGTTTATCCTCTCAATGAGTTCTCTTTCATATCTCAACTGATTTTTTAGTTAATTTTTCTCAATCTCAGATATGTGATTTTAATTTCTTTCATGTTTATCTCTTGATTTGCAAATAATAGTTTTTTGACCATGTTCAACTGATTGTTTGTGAGCTTCTACACATCACTAGTCCTTTCATCAAGTCTGGAAGCCATCTGTCTCTTGTCTTCTTCTGCTATTGTCTTTTCTTCCTCAACTTTTTTCTTCTAATCAATCACCTCACATAGTGTTATTGATTGAGTTTCTTGTTCTATCTTTAGAATTTTGACTTGTTATTCCAGTGTGTTCCTCTCCTCCAATATATCTGCAATCAATGCATTACTTTCTTTTGAATGTCCATTGTCAAATAGACCTTCAGTGCCTTCTTCTTTATATTGAGTATCTTTCATATGAGTTGCTAATTCCTTCCTAGATTTTAAGGATTTTCTCAATTCTTCTCTTCCTTTCTCAAGCTGATGCAATGCCAGCTAAATATCAATCTTCTGATTCTCAATGAACTTTCCCAACATATAGGCCTCCATTTCCAAGATCTTAACTCTCAAGTGTTTGAACTTCTTTTAAGAGAACAATGATCTGATACCAATTGTTGGAAGTCTAATATGGGAAAGCAATAACTGAGAGGTGCAGGGGGGGTGAATCAGATCTAAACAAATTCTACCAATTCTAAATAAATTGGTTCAACCATGTATTCATAAACATAAAATGAAATGCATTAAAGATCTAACATCTAATCATGAACACATAACACAAATATTTTGGTAACCCAGAAACCCTTGAAGGTAAAACTCGGGTGGGGATGAAACCCACAAATCTTCACTACTGTAGTAATAAAGTGTGCCTATTAGGGATACAAAGTTTTGATCACTTCTGATGATCTACCCTGTGAGGGGTCTGCCCTGTTAAGAGCTTACAAACTTATACAATCTACCTTCTTAAAGGATTAAACATACAACAAAGTAAGCACTTGGTTAAGATATTTACAAAGGCCTGTTAGGACCACTCTATTAAGAGATTTACTTTGATTCACTTGTTAGAATGTATCAGTACCTAATCCTTTGGTCTGCACTACAAATGCTAATAATGAATCTCCTCTTTCTAACTCTTAACTGATGTCTCAATCTTATTTATCTATGTTCTAGTCACTCAGTTTGGTCAATACTTCAGACATGCAAAATATGCATATACTTCTAATCTCTTCTCTTCACATCCACATCCAAACATACATACCCTTACACACATATATGGAATAGGGTTTGAAGCATTCCATTGGTGTTTAAAATTGTTACGCTTTGAGAAGAAACCAATATATCGTAAGACTGATATTAGGAGTGGTTAGCTCCAAGTGTGAAAGCTCTGTAAGATAATTGGACCAACTATACGGACAAGACTTCCCTCTGCACTTCTCACTTTGCAAAACCAAGGTGGGTACATCTAATCTAGACAAAAATAAACTCTTTAAAACACCTTATACTTCTGAATTCAAACAACAGATGATGACAAGAAATTACTAAATGCCAACCAAGCATTCATTGACTCTCCGTTACCATGGTGGAATAACAACAATCAACTATAATGTAAAGAATTCTGTAATAAGTTTGATTAAATTTAGGGATAGAATATAGCCAAACCTATTAGACATATATCTCCACATAATATACTAGTTCTGGATCAGTTACTTGTCCATTGGGTAAACTCCTAAATACAATATTGAAACTAAAACAACCTCTTGGTATAGACTCAAAACTATAAACATAAGATCTCTCAGACTACACACTATAATATCCTTAAGTAGATAATCCAAATATAATCAATGTAATGTCCAGAGCATTTTAATTTTATCTAAGATCAAAGAGTTGTAGAGTACACATATGTATAAGAAAGACTCATATAGTAAGCCAAAAAACTTACAACTCAACAGATAACACAAATGAGAGACTTAAATATGAGATGACCTATATTAAGTATAATGAAATCTTCTTTCTGTATCAATATGAAAAGGAAATATAAAATAAGATAATATGCAAAGGACCATACAACTTTCAATTCTTTCTCAATACAATCTGAAAAAGATCTGCTATATCCTAGATTGGAAACAAATACAAGCCTAATGCTTACAATATTTCTCTTAATTCTCTAGCCCTTACTAAATGGTCTTCAAAATTAATTTATAGGATCAGGAATGTAAGAAGCTTTAGACCATTTAGGGTTAGGGTTTACAATCAATCATGTCAAGCATTCAATTCTATGAGAAAGTTGAAAACCCTATATTTCTCTTCAATCTATGCAAATCTGATATGAAATCAATTTCCCTAGTCCATGGATGTAAGTGTAGTACCCTGAGGTGTAAGAAATTCCAAGCCACAATTCAGAGAGCAACTTAACATAAATGTAGAAGAGACCAATGCCACTATATGCATTTATTGATTTGATTAGAAACCTATATCTATCAAATCTAGACATAAATACATCTTACCATATCAAATTTCAATCCCTACATTGTGCAACAACTGTGCAAAGTTTGACCCATAAGATCAGATCGCAGCATTAATGGATCTGAGATAAAATATCAGTCGACAGCCATGAAAACCTTCAACAAAAAAATTTAAATATTTGAATTTCAGTTATAAAGGTCATAGGAGGTGCAAAAAGAGACTTGGACAGTTGAGATCAAATCTCTTTGCAACTTTAAAACATAGCCTTAGATATTTTTTAAGTTATTCGGGCACTCAGATCAGATTCTGCCAAGTGTCACACAGGCACAATGGCTCAATCATTATCTGTCATTCATCTTCTTTACAAGGCTTAGTTCCCACCAAACAATCCTTACCAACATGGCTACACATTATCTTTACCCTTGGTCTCAAAATTGCAGGTCCCACTTAACTGGAAGGACACATAGTAATCAGGTGTGATGCCTTGAAGACTATCCATCTATCATTTTTTCTTTAAGACTTCACACTGGCCGTTAGATCTTTTTAAACTTGAAAACCCTTTAACTGTATTACCTTGTCACTGATTCAGACCCACTTGGGACACGTGTTCATCAGGCACAATGCATTGAACATTAGATCCGACTCATCTTTCTTTTGAGGCTTTATGCCAGCCACAAGATCTTCTGCAACTTGACCATTAGTTAATCTATTTCAAATGGGCCATCATACTTAACAATTGCCAAACATCGAGATGGCACAATTCCTCAATCATTTTCTTCACTACATCTTTGGTGTGAGGCAAAGTGCTAGCCACACGATGAAAAGAAACTTTTCTGAACTTTACCTTATTCTTTCTGACTTCAGCCTGGCCCCGCCACGAACACGTGGCACTCTGTCGTGATGCCTCAAATAGTCAAAAGATTCATCTTGCACTTTGAGGGAAAGAGAAAAACATAGATCTTCTTCTGATTTGATAAAAATTTACCCTATCTTAAGCTCCGTCCACTTTACACATGGCAACCAAGCATGATGCCTTGAACATTATCTGTCGTTTATCTTCTCTTCAAGGAAAAGTCCTGACCACATGATCAAATCTGACTTGATCACTCATTAACTTTGCCTTATCTCAAGCCAGGTTCTACAAGCCACCACATGTCACTTAGGAGAAATTCCTTAATGGATAACTACCTTCATCTTTGCGTTTGAGGTTATGCACCAGCCGTAGGATTGACTTCAACTTGCTCGACATATTTAAAAGGTAAAGTATTTTGGGGATATAGACTTAAGAAATATTAAAACCCCGCTAGGAAAATAATTTAAGAAATAAAGTGGCCCCTCCCGAAGAAAAACTAAAGAAATGATACATGACTTAAGACATAAAGGTTTAAGTTACAAAAATTAACTTCAAATTATAATGAGTCTTTGAGGATTTAGGGCTTTAGCATGAATTTTTTAGAAAAAAGACTCAGGGCTTTAGGCCAGAGACCTAATAAAATTTGTAGAGACTGGAGGAAAAGGCTTGGAACTATGATTTTTTTTGAATAAAAATGAGTGAAGATGATGATATGAAGAAGGATGTGTGATGATCTTATTTCTAAGGTTTCTTGAGTTAATATTGCATATTAGAGTTGTTACAAATGTTTTAGTGAAGACTGGTTTCTGGACTGTGATGGTGATGCTTGATAGAGTGAGTCTCTGTGTTTTAGGGATATCTTATAGACGATGATGATTCAGGTTATGCGAGCTTAAGAGATGAAAAAAGGCATATTAAGGAATGTTTTTTATTGATCGCAAGTCATGTGATTGTTTGGAACCATGAAATTTTTTAAATGGGTCTAACACATCCCATATATAGATCATCCAGATCAAGATCAGTGATCTAGATCCCTCATGTTTTTCTACTTAGGTATCCCTAATTTTGATTTGTTGCATGGCTTGCATAGGGATCCATGGTCATAAAAATAACCCATAATTAATGTATTAAATCTCTGTGCATGATCATTAAATGCTCCATAGAAGTCATCCAAAATGGTTTACCTCAGTGTTTGTGCCATTCCAAACACATATACACAATCTATTTTACTCAGCATAACCAAACACTGGTGTTCAGTTCATACTATCTCACTCGCCATAACTATATGTTGTCGCTCAACAATAACTCTTCTATGCAACTGATGCAAGGGAGGATGGTGACGGGGCCAAGGGCACACCCAAAACCATCCAACTTGTAAAACAATGCAGAATTAACACAACAACATAGTGAGAGAGAGAAACATAGGGATCTTTTATCATTAATCTGATCAAACTCAATATGTGCCAGGCTATAAGGCCTTCCTGGTTACGACCATATACATCATAATGCATTACAAATGATCCTCTTAAAATAGAGATCTCATATCTTCAATATCTTAACATTTGTCTTCTTTCTCTAAGACTTCCTTCCCAAACTAAGAACATACAAAAGAATATATACAAGAGTCCAATAGGGAAGTCGGTGCTCAAATACAAAGGTGAGACCCAGATTTAGGTCCACAGAGATCCCAATGAGAGACCCACCTTAACTCAGCCACAAAAATTAAATGAAGAAGTCGGCCAACAGCTCCAACTCCCAAATAAACCAACTTAGAAAAGAATGATCGAGCAACAGAGCACTCAGCCAAAGAAGGGTTGAGAAATAGAATAAAACCAACATGACCGAGCAACTCAGAAAGCATGCCAAGCAATAGAAGTCAAGAGACAAAGAACAAAATGGAAATGAAAGTAAACATATTTTTGGTTGAGCAGGATTGCCAAGAGCCCAAGATGCTCCTGCATCAGACACCTAGGGTTGAAAAGAAATGATTACCCAAATCATGTATCAGGTCCAACCTAAAATAAATCCAACTTGGATTGAGAAATCCAAGATGAGTCCTCAATCGGTCTATTTTTCCACTTTAATAGATATTCCACATATTCTTTTCCTCTTGTACTTCTACCAACTCTCTATTTCAAGATCTTCTCAACTTCCTCTATTTTCTTCTTAGGATAATCACTTGGTACTACCACTTCTTCATCAGGTTGATGATATTCATACAAGTCTAAAATATTCAATATAGGTGTTATATCCATGTCATCAGGTAATTCAAATTCATAAGCATTTCCACTCTCAAATCTTCTCAATATTTTACAAGGACCAAATTTCTTCATCTTCAGTTTCCCATATGTTCCAATAGGAAATCTTCCTTTCTTCAAATGAACCATCACAACATCACCAACTTCAAATGTCTTATGTCTTATTGATCTTTCTGCATCATCTTTGTATTTCTGATTACTTTTCTCTAGCTTATGCTTCACATCCTCATGCAATGTCTTCATGAATTCTGCAAATTCCTCTACTTCAACACTTCTTTTCTCTTCACCAAAAATGTCTCTCAAATTTGATATAACTCTAGGTTGTGTGCCATGAACAATCTCAAAAGGTGTCTTTCCAGTACTCCTATTTACTGAACTATTGTATGCAAACTCTTCTTGTGCCAACACTAAATCCCAATTGCTTGGTGTGCCTCCAACTAAACATCTCAACAAGTTATCCAAACTTATGTTTACAAATTCTATTTTTCCGTTAGTCTGTGGGTGGAATGGAGAACTAAATCTCAACTCAGTATCCAACTTCTTCCAAAGTGTTTTCCAAAAAT
Organism: Thuja plicata; assembly: GCA_018584345.1. Taxonomy (NCBI): domain Eukaryota; kingdom Viridiplantae; phylum Streptophyta; class Pinopsida; order Cupressales; family Cupressaceae; genus Thuja; species Thuja plicata. Next base: position 954,752 of record MU227089.1, on the reverse strand, counting down.
AACTTACAAACTTACTATCTCTGTCAGAGATGATACTCCTCAGTAATCCATGCAATCTGACAATATCCTTAAAGAAAAGATCTTCTACATGTACTGCATCTGATGTTTTCTTACATGGTATGAAATGTGTCATTTTAGTAAATCTATCCACAACAACAAATATAGAATCATTACCTCTTGCTATCCTAGGAAGTCCAAGAACAAAATCCATGTTGATATCACTCAAAGGTTTCTCATGAACAGTAATAGGTGTATACAAACTAGTATTTTGACTTACTCCCTTTGCAACTTGATAGAATCCACAACTTCTTACAAATTTCTAAACATCCTTATACAAATGAGGCCAAAAGTACCTCTCCTTCAACAAGCTCAATGTTTTATCAATACAAAAATGTCCAGCCAATCCACTACTATGTTTCTCTTTTATCAAATTAGTTCTCATTGATCCTCTCGGTATACATAAATGAATACCTTTGAACAACATATCTTCCTAAATGAAATAGTCTTTATACTTACTTAATTGATTTGTATTAGGTGCTCTACACACTCTCCACTGCTCTGAAAAATCAGGATCATTTTCATACAAATTCTTCATGTCATCAAAACCAGGAACTTCAATTCTCATTTCAGTTAACAAAGATCTTCTTCTACTCAATGCATCAACAACTCTATTAGAAACTCCACTCTTATTCTTAATCACAAATCTAAATCTTTGCAAATACTCTACCCATTTCATATGTCTTTGATTCAACTTGTTTTGACTACCCAAATATCGTAAAGCTTTATGATCAGTATACAATACAAATTCATTTTGCATCAAGTAATGTTTCCATTTCTTCATAGCTTGCACAATAGCATAGAATTCTTGATCATAGACAAAATATTTCCATTTTGCATCATTCAAATTTTCACTAAAGAAAGCAACAGGTTTACCTTCTTGAGTCAACACAACTCCAATTACACTTCTACTTGCATCACATTCAACTTGAAATCCTTATTGAAATCAGGTAAGGCTAGCACAAGTAATTCAGAAACCTTTAGCTTCAAAGCTTCAAAACTTTTATCAGCTTCATGTGTCCATTTGAATTCTCTTTTGTCTCCTCTCATTGTCTCGGTCATAAAATTGAAAATAGAACTGAAATTTCTGATAAACTTCCTGCAAAAACTTGTGAAACCATGAAATGATCTTACCTCAGTAACATTCTTAGGTGTAGGCCAACTCAATATGGCTTCAACTTTCTTTGGATTCATCTTCAATCCATCAGCTGAAATTACAAAACCCAAATACACAAGCTCTTCCTTCATGAAGGAACACTTTTTTAGATTATCAGTAACTTTTCCTCTTTCAATCTCTGCAACACTTGTCTTATACGCATCAAATTCTCTTCTCTAGTCTTACTGAATATCAAAATGTCATCTAAGTATACAATCACACATTTATTCAAAACTTCATTCATCAATCTAATAAATGTACTTGGTGCATTAGTTAAACCAAAAGGCATAACCAACCACTCATACAAACCTTCTTTTGTCTTGAAATCAGTCTTCCATTCATCTCCTTCTCTGATTCTGATATGATGATATCTACTTTTCAAATCAATTTTGGTAAAATATTTTGCTCCACTCAAACAATCCATTATGTCATCCATTCTCGGTGTAGGAAACCTATACTTCACTATGATCTTGTTTATTTCTTTGGAATCAGTGCACATTCTCCATTCTCCATTCTTTTTAGGTGCTAATACAGCTGGTACTACACATGGACTCAGACTTTCTTGGATCAAACCTTTGTTCAACAATTCATGACCTTGTCGGTTAAGCTCTTCATTCTTAGTCAGTGTTAACTGATGAGGTGCCTTATTTGGTAAACTAGCTCTAGGAATCAAATCTATACAATGACTGATATCTCTGATTGGTGGAAAACCATCAGGTACATTATCTGAAATTATCTCCTTATACTCTGTGAGAAACTTTCCAACTTATGCAGGAATGTCATCTTTTGTATTCTTACATGGTTTGTTAGGAATCAAGGCATAACAAATATCATCTCTTTTCAAATCCTTAACAAACTGTCTACCTTCCATCAGACAAACTTTCATAGATTTACATAACTCATCAACAGATTATTCAACCAAAGGTAACAATATTTTCTTCTTACCATCAACCCAAATAGAATATCTATTCAACCCTCCATCATGTATAGCATGTCTATCATATTGCCAAGGTCCACCCAATAAAATATGACAACAATCCATTGGCATAATATCACACAACACCTTATCATAGTACTTTCCAATTTTCAGATTCACAAAACATTGTTCACTCACCATTAGTGTATGCTCATCCTTGATCCATGAGATCTTGTAGGGTTTTGGATGTTTCATCCTCTCCAACTGTAAACTTGCAACCATTTCCTCAGATGCCAGATACTCTGAGCTTCCACTATCCACAATGACCTTCCAAACTTTGTCTACAACTCTACATCTGGGCTTGAACAAAATTTTCCTGATTGGATCTTGCTTATCTTTCTCACTCCATAGTATCCTTCAGATCATGAGATTGTTTTCAGGTTCATTGGATGTCTCCTCTTAAATCAATGCATTTCTGCTACTGCTGCCTACTTTCTTTCTTGCATGTGTACACTTAAAGGATTTATGTCCTTCTTCACCACAGTTGTAACAATTTACTTGGAAACCTCTTTTGCTATATCCACCTTTGGAGTAATTACCTCTTCCTCAGTGTGAATTTCCACCTTTCCATTCAGTCTTTCCTTTGTCTTGAGATGTGTCTGAAACTAAATTATCTGGTTCTGATCTACTATTTTCACCATGAGATCTACCTCTTCCTCTAGGGAATCTACCACCTCTATCTCTTTTTCTTTGTTCATATCTTCTGTTTAAATTTTCTTTAGCTTTTAGGGAAAACTGGTATGCCTCTTCAATGCCTTCCATCTTGACCAAAGTGATCTCATCTTGTATGGAACTTCTCAAGCCATTCAGTTATCTTGCAACTCTTTCCACTTCATCTTCAACATGTCCAAATCTGATGTCTAATCTGTAGAATTCCTCAGTGTAGTCTTTTACTAATTGTCTTTCTACTTCAAAATTTGCATTCTCCGAACTAGGTTAGTCTGATAATCACAAGGGAGAAACTTGAATTTTAATTTGTTCACCATCTTATCTCATACCTTGATTTTGTCTTTTCCTTTCTTCTTTCTATCTAGTTGCAGATGTTCCTACCATAAGGATGCACGACCTTTCAATTTTGTGCTTTCTAGCTTCACCTTCTTATCCTCTACAACATTCTCATATTCAAAATATTTTTCCATCTCAGTGATCTAGTCAATCAATTCATCAAAATCCAATTTTCCACTATACTCAGGAGGATTAAACTGAGGTGTGGATTTCAAACTTGTCAAGGCTCTCAGGAATTTTTCTTCTTCCTGCTCCATCACAGATGTAGGTGCAACTTCACCTTGAACCTCTTCAAATTCATCATCACTAACATCTTCAAGATGTCTTCCTCTACGCTGGGCTGTCTCAACAGATTCCAATCTTGCAGCCATTTGTCTAAGCATATCAGCTAGACCTTGATAAACATTTCCTCTCCCACAAACCATCTTGAAACTCTCTGTAATTGTAGGTCAGATTGCAACCTTCCACCCTACAACAAATATCCATAGAGTTTACAAGAAGGAACCATGAATCTCAACTGGATCTGATACCACTTGACATAAGGGAGGATGGTGACGGGGCCAAGGGCACACCCAAAACCATCCAACTTGAAAAATAATGTGGAATTAACACAACAACACAATGAGAGAGAGAAACACAGGGATCTTTTATCATTAATATGATTAAACTCGATACATGCTAGGCTATAAGGCCTTCTTGGTTACAGCCATATACATCAAAATGTGTTACAAATGATCCTCTTACAATAGAGATCTCAGATCTTCAATATCTTAACATTTATCTTCTTTCTCTAAGACTTCCTTCCCAAACTAAGAACATACAAAAGAATATATACAAGAGTCCAACAGGGAAGTTGACTCTCAAATACAAAGGTGAGACCCAAATTTAGGTCCACACAGATCCCAATGAGAGATCCCACATTAACTCAGCCACAAAAATTAAATGAAGAAGTCGGCCAACAGATCCAACTCCCAAATAAACCAACTCGAAAAAGAATGAATGAGCAACAAAGCACTCAGCCAAAGAAGGGCCAAGCAACAAAAGAAAACCAGCATGACCGAGCAACTCGGTAAGCGTGCCAAGCAACAGAAGCTGAGAGACAAAGAAAAAACTAGAAATGAAAGTAAACATATTTTTGGTTGAGTAGGATTGCCAAGGACCCAAGATGCTCCTGCATCAACAACTCGACAATCATTTTGATCAGCATGCATTGAGTACTCGGTGACCTCTGAATTTCTTGGTAGTAACTACTACTCGGTCTCGGCCTTAGTGGGATGGCTTGGTTGCAGTGATGACCGACCAACCTAACTTGATTATGAATAAGTGTGGGACACTAATAGACAAAAAAACTTGGAGATCAATAGATACTTCATTTTTTCATTGACTTCAAGTTACAAGGACCTCATAACCCACTCTTGAGCAAAGAAATTCAACACAATATATCACAAAAATTTATTTTCAAGAATAATATTTATAGAGACCTAGATTACCATTCATGCTCTTAGTAAAGTTCAGACCGATTTTCCCAATATATCTTCCAAGCAAGATTCATAGGAGTTAACTTTATATCTACAAAATTCCTAAATTATCCTCCTCTCTAGTTCCTGCATGATCTAAAACTTATTTATTCAAATTATCCCATAATGATTATTTTTAAGGGAATCTAGGAGCAAGGGCCAATATGTTCTAATTTTGGACCTATATTTCTTCTGCCCATTCTGCTCAATCCTAACATATCTCAGTCTAAGCTATCAGTCTCATCGTCTTCCCAAATACCCACTTTGTCTTCAATGATATATTTCTCAAACCAATTATCTTCTGAGGGTCATTTTATATGCATGAAGGTAAATAAAAAATCCAGATTTCTCCTAATCGTAGGAGTCCATTCTAAAAATTAGTCATAATCCTCTATGCTTAGGATGGGGTAAGTTGGAACAAGTTTACCTCCAAATAAGGGTGAATCATAGAATCTGGGTTTGATAATAGACATGTCATTTTTGATATTTTAAATTACTACATTTAGGTTCTTCAAGTATTTCCTTATGAAGACATGCCTACATAACTCACCAATTGTTTTTTTACTAGGATCCAGCTGAATGGTCATAGCAATAGACATAGATGGTATGTCCAAGTTAACTCGATATCTATCCGAGTTAAAGATGAATTCTCTGCCTAATATTCTAAAGACTTCCCTAATGATCAAATGATGGGATGATAGCAATATTTTCTTTAGTCTTTTTCCTTTGATGGACCCCTCAAAGACAATATGGTTTTGGGTCCTATGAGATTAATGGGCGTAGACATTGGTATAATGTTTGGATGTTAAAGTCAGGTTGGGGCTTGCAGAAGGAAGTGTAAAACGCATGATTAGGAGGAGTGGGCTAAAGGCTTAAGTAATCTCCTATTTGACAATTCAATTCTAGTTTGAGTTCATAAGTGGGGAAATGAAGCATCTCACACCTATGGGCCGAGATAGGTTAAAGAAACATAACAGTTTATTATATTGGGATAAGTCTGAGAAAAAGTGAAAAACTACAAATAGAGAAACACACACACACACACACATATATATATGCACCCTAAAATGGTTGCCTAGACTTTGGGCCCCATTTCTCAGTTTATCAAATCCCTGAATCAATATTTTCAAATATCAACAATATCAATTATATCAATTTCCTTGATCAAATCATAATCAATT
>MU227089.1:925565-939092 GCA_018584345.1 Thuja plicata | reverse complement strand
ATATATATATATATATATATATATATATATGTTTTGTGTGGAAATTTTTATCTAAATGTAAGTGAAATAAGTGCAAACATGTTTTCATGTATACCTTCATAATTTCGTATATACTACAAGATCATCATTCCTTACATCCAACACCCGTCCATTAAGAGGGATCTAATGTTAATATTATGAGACTTTTTCGGTATCTAGGTAATCCTTTATTTTAAAAATAGAGGATACGTGAAATCCATTTTTCCTCAGAAACATTCTCAAGCTATATTATACCATAAAGCAGAAACTTAAGATACCCTTTTAGAGATAAATAATCTCTAATCCCCTTTTCTAAACCATATCTTCCCTTAATCACATAGTTAAAAATAATGAAATCAGAGTAAGAAAATAATCAGTGCTAGGTCTTTCCATATATCTAAGTAAGATATCATCTATTGACTATGACCAAAGTATGTAAATCATAAATAGCATATCAATTTTGATGCCATGTTCTATACTTTGAGCTATAACTTTGTATGTAAATATCTAAGCATTGTCTATAAACAAAAAACCCATCCTTCATAGTATGAGAAATATAAAAATGAACTTAACCTCATGTGATCAAAACTTAACACTAGTATCTTTTTTTCTATTAAAGTTTAATATAATATACCTACTTATGGGAACAAAAAATACTTAGGAAACTTGTATTCTAATTTATTTAAAGCTGATTCCTAGGTAGATACTCTTTTACACTTACTTCCGCCTGAGAATGATAATTTCTTCCTCTGATTCACTTTGAGGTTCAGTCTTTGTCATTGTAGTCTTGCCTTTCCCTACAACTTTCATCTTCTCCTTCCTCTTCCAACTATTGTTACATAAATTTGGTAGCAAAAAATGAACCTCTCTGGGGTTATCTACTGACATATCCTCTAGTACCTCCTAGTCCGCCTCCAACAGATAGTTTCCAAGCTAGTTTGGTTAACGCTGCTTAACAATTCCAAGCCATTTGAGCATAAAATGGATATTACTCTCCACCTCTGGCCATATCTTTTCATATTTATTCTTGGCTCATAACACCATGCTGGGGAATATTATGATGTTACAAGGCAATTCTAGGCTTCCAATCGGGGCCTCCATATACAATTCCAGGAATAGGATTTCCATTGTCCGATTCACACTATTTAAGATTTTTTCTAACCCGCCCAACCACTCTTTGACAAACACCATTTTACATAGATGAACCATATCCTCTTTAGATATTTTATATAGAAATAGAGATGCTATCAACGGGCCTATTATATCACTATTGGTTATGTAAGTGTGTTCAAAGTTAAAATACTTATCTGTAATTACCAACTCAATGACCCTTCTTGTCATGTTGTTTACTTGCTGCAAGATATGATTCCACCTTTCCGGTTTGATTTTACCATGGAAATCCATTTTCCTCATTCCTTCTTCATGGAAAATTACTCTATGAACTTCCATATCTTAGGCTTTCTCTTCTATAAACTGGAGCTATCCAACCTCTTAACTGTTGAGAGATAAGAGAAGTTGAGTTTATTTTCCTATTTGATTCTAGAAGGGTCTATTTTATTGATCATATTTACTTCCACTTCTGTCTTGATTACTTAACGAGATGATCCATCAATGATGATATGATGCAAGGTAAGTTAATATTTATAGATCAAGTTTCCATATTGAGAGTTGTTTCAGTTGAGATAAATTCTTTCCCAAGGATCAGTCTCATAAAAAGGCTTGTGTAAGGTCTTTCAGGAAATTGTCCTTCATTAAGTCTGATTTTAATTGCTATGGGATGTTTAAATGATCTATTGGAAATCATGGCCTAGAGATAAGTTGAGTTCATGATGATCTAGAGTTAAGTGAAAATATTGAGTCGAAAGATGTAAAAAATTGAGATATTCATAATGGCCCCCGTTCTTAATAATGCTATCCAGTGTCGATAATCAATATAAAGGCATGTGTTATATTAACTCTGCACGACTCATCTAGTCTTAAATACTGACTTCCCCATCATAGATGATAGCTGTAGATAAGTATATATGCATTACTTCTTGATGTTTTAAAACCACTAGTGAATACATTGGTAGGATATGAGCACGTGATTATTTATATACCCATACAGATAGTCTATGTGAGTATATGAATATAGATATTTATATATCAAACACTATATATATATTTATAAATATACATATGAATATATATTTATATATATACTTATATATATCTACATATATATATATATATATATATATATATATAAGTGTATATATATAAATATATAAATATGTATATTTATATGTCTGAATGTGTCATATAAGTATATATGGATATTTATACTTATGATTCCATATTTGCATATAAATAACTATCTGTGTGTGAATGTTCCCAAAGTACTTACTAGTAGATATATTCTTTCTAGTATATTTCTATATATATGTATGGGTTAAACTTGACCAACCCATGTAAGTGTAAAGATGATTAAGGAACTCTTTTGTCAAAGAGTTACTTTGAATTTTAACTCTTCCTTATTTATTCCTTTATAACGATTGATTCACAGGAGATACCATCCGCCCCTACATTAGCCAGTTCATCTCCTCTTTTATTGGCTTCCCTAAATATGTGATTAAGGGTCTAATTGACCAATCTTGGTAGTCGATCTAAAGATCTTTTAAGGAGTGAGTTTAGTTTCCGGTTTGGTGTGCTTTCTTTTCTAATAGCATTTATTATATTAGTTGGATCCCCCTTAAATTCTAGGTTTTGGATTCTAAGATTGATACATAGTCTTAGACCTTCGACTAATGCCATCATTTTAGCTTTGTTATTAGTTTGGATCCCTACAGGTTTTGAGAGGTTTTCCACTTCATTTCCCTCCTCATTGTGAATCACACAACCTATTCCCTCTTTTCTTGGATTTCCTCTTGAAACCCCATCAAAGTTGAGATTGTGCCAACCTTTTTGGGGTGGTTTCCATTTTCATTCTTGTCTGGCCTTGTTTTTGTCCATTTTTGGTTTATTAGCAAATGTTGGGAGTTTTAATCCTACCCATTGGTTCCGTATCTTACTATCCCATGGATTTATTGATTTATGTGAACTAGACATGTTAGATATTCTTGTATTTACTGTTTCAATAATGGATTCATTAATTTTGTTTATGATTTGGTTTATATCCATTTCCCTTTCTTTGAACAGTCTTCTATTCCTTTCCTTCCAAATTTCCCACATGAGTATGGAAGGAAAATTTTTCCATAATATATTATAGATGCTACTTTTAAAGTAATTTGGCCAGGCTTGGAAGAGGCTCATAATGTTGTTTGGTAAAGTAGAGGTGAAACTTAGTTTAGAGCATAGCCATTCCCAACATTTTGTGAAAAAGGCACAATAGAAGTATGCGGTCTACATTCTCGTTATCATTTTCACATAAGGAGCACATATTAGGGCTTCATACCCCATTTTAGTAAAATTATCAACAATTAGTATTTTATTTTGCAAAAATAGCCATGAAAAGATCCTGGCCTTGGGGAAGCATACTTTTTCCAAACATAGGTGTATTGGTAGATTAGTTTTTGGTCTAAGATATTTGTTCATTATCTCTCTTTAGTAACATATTCCCTTGTGTTGGATGCTCCCCAAATTAATCTGTCACTTGATCTATTCAATGTTATATTTCTCTAACACAAGATGTTTGTAAGAAAATCTCTCTCTCTCTCTCTCTCTCTCTCTATGGAATAATTAACTCTTCCATTTTTTTCTATTTTGCGTCCTCAGTAGCATCTAACAAGGAAGGTTCAATGTAATCCCTCACTTTCTTACCCCATAGATTTTTTAGAATATCTTTGGTTTGTTCAAAGTTATCAAGAGTCTTTATGAGTTGGTTTCCTTCCCAGGAGTCTTCCCAAAACAAGGCTTCTCTACCATCCCCTATTTTCTATGTCAGTTTTCCCCAATAAGGTTTCTATAGTTCGTCATGAAGTTTCATAGTCTGGATCCCTTAACAAGATTGGTTGCTCTGAAAATGGTTGAAGGATCCCTACCATTTACGTATTTGTTTCTAAGAATATTTACCCATTTTAGGTTGAGATTAGATAACATTTTTTAGATGATTTTGGTCCTTAAAGCCTTACTTTGTTCCTTGATGTTCTTGAAATCCATGCCTCCATTTTCTTTAGGAAGGCATAATTTATCCCATGCTACTAATGCTATCTTTTTTTCTTTCTTTCTTTTTTCCTTCTGCACCCCGCCAAAATAATTTCCTAAGTATTCCATTTATTTCATCTCCTTTTTTCTTTTGGTAGGTGGGTACATGATAGTTGATATATAGGGATAGCTGATAGGACTAATTTTAACATAACCTCATTTCCTGCTAAGGATAGCCATTTTCCTTTCCAGGATTCAGTCCTTTGTTTAATTTTAGATATTATGTTGTCCCATGCTGATGTAGATTTTGTAACTTTATTTAAAGGCAGGTCCATGTATTTACAGGGGAGGGCTCATTTCCTAAATATTAAGATGTTATATATGTCCTCTTCTTCCCATCTGCTTGTGTTAAAGAAGAAAATTTAAAATTTATCATTATTTCTTAACCTATTGCTTTTGTATATGTTTCTAATATTTTTTTTATGGCTTTTGTCTCTTCAATGCTACTTTGTCTAGAAATCATTGTGTCATCTACAAAATGTTGATGTGTAGTTTTTTTTGTGTTACTATTGATTCTAATACCCTTTATGGAACCCTCTATCCTAATTGCACTAAAATTTCTGCCAAGAGCCTCGGCCATGATAGTAAATAGAAATAATGATAGTGGGTATCCTTGCCTAATTCCCCTTAATGACTCAAAGAAGCCTTCATGGGATCCATTCATTAGGATCGAGAACTTAGGAGTAGAAATGAATTCATATATTAGGTTTATCCACTCTTTATCAAACCCAATCTTTTCCATTACCTTGCATAAGAAGTGCCAGTCCACTTTATCATAGGCTTTACTGATGTCTAATTAATGAGCATACATGGGTTCATATTGATCTGGATGGAGTGAATTTCTTCTTGAGCTATAATGACTACATCATAAATTGATATCTCTTGTACACAACCTATTTTTTCTTCACTTATTATGGTAGGAAACACTTTTTGTGTTCCATTTTTTATTGCTTTGGTTAGGATTTTGTAAATGGTATTACATAAGGAGATGTACCTTAGATCATTAATTCCCTCAAATTTCTCCTTTTTTGGTATTAGGTATATGAGGGTATTATTTACCTCTCTAAGAAGGCTACATGAATTTTTGACTCCTCCAATAGCCTTTGTCACCTCATCTCCTAAAAAAATTATCATTTATAAAAAATAAAGCTAAAACACTGTCCACTCTAGGGGCTTTGTGTGGTTGCATATTTTTAATTACTGCTTCTATTTATGCTTTTTTGAATTTGGCTTTGAACATTTTGTTCTGGTTTTCATTGACAAGTCTTGGTATCTATTCTAGGATCTTGTCTTGGTCTTTAATATTTGAACCCTCCCAGTTGTTAAGAATATTGTTAAAGAATGTGACCACTATTTCTGCAATATCTTTTGAATTTTCTAGTATTGTTCCATTGGGATGATTAATTTTAGTGATTCTATAATATTTCTATGAACCTTAGTACTATTGTGAAAAAAAATTGTGTTCTTATCTCCTGCCTCCAGCCAGGTTTCTCTGGATTTTTGCCTCTAGAAAAGTTCTTCTTTTGCTAAAACATCTTCTAGTTTTATTTTTAAAGATTTCTCTTTTTGGTAGGATTCCTTATTCATCCCATATTTTATTTTTTCTTTATTCCAGTATTCTAGTTCTATTTCAATGTTTTCCTTATTTTCAAAGATGTTTCCAAAAAAATTCTTGTTGCACTCTTTTAATCTAGTTTTTATAGCTTTAAGTTTAGTGATTAAGAAAAATAGTTTGGATCCTTTCACTTCAATGCTTCTCCACCATTGCTCAATAAGCCTAATAAAGTTTTCATCTTTGAACCACATTTGTTCAAATTTAAAGAGGCACCTTATAGGTTTATAATCTTCAGTGATGTATAGGGTAAATCAATCCATATCCCTTTAAAAGCAAATCTCTCCAATTTTTTTGCTATGTTGCTATACCCCAGCCTCGTATTGTTCCAAGTAAATTGGCCCTCTTCTATTTTAATTTCCATTATTTGATTTTTATTTATCCATGAATTAAAATCATATGAAGCAGTGGATACTAGGAATATTCCCCCTCTCTTCTCTCTTGATATTAGAATGGTATTGAAGTCTCCTCCAAAAATATAGTTCTGATTTGGATGCTAGTTAAGGGTTTCTTCAATTTTATGCCATACCACCATTTTTTCCAAATATTGAGAAAGACACCCATCTTGGGTCCCATGCTATAGCTATCCCTCTAGAAGCTCCTTCTGCTGGGACTCCTATTACTTCCCACAGTCCCAATTTCTTCTTTAGTATGTTCAACTTTTCAAGGTTCATTTTTGTTTCTTGGATTAACAGAACATCTGGTTTCTGCTTAGATGTGCAACACTTAATCATGCACTACTTGTTAGGGGTATTTATGCCCCTAAAATTCCACAATAATATTTTCATTTCTCTGTGGGAGAGCACTCTCCACTCCTCCATTAAATAGCTCAGTAATCTTTGTCTGATCTTCTTCCCTCCCATTTCTTTCTCTGAGTTATGCCAAAGATTTCCTTCCTCTTTTCTTTAGATTTTTGGCACAATCTAGATTGAAGGTTTCAAATTCAGTTATTTCTATTCCAAGGATATTTTTTTTCCTTTTTTCCTTCTAAGTCCTCCAATTCCACTATTTATTTTTCTAAAAGTTGCTATGACCTTTCTTTCTCCTCTAATTCTATTATTTTTTAGATTAATATCTACCTCTCCTTATTAATTTCTTTCATATTTAAATTTTCCGCTACTAGTGAGTCTATGTTCTCATTTAGGATTTCTTCACAGATATTTTATACTTGGTCAAGATTTATTATTTTTTTCCATTTGTTCCCATCACTTATTTTCATTTTCTAATCATTGTTTTCTAGGGTGTGAGTTTTTTCTACAAATATTTCCATTTCATGTTCTTTTATTTCTCCTTCTATGTTTTTATTGTCCTTAGTCTTCTTTATATCTTCCTGAGATATCTTCTGGTTCTACAGATTTTTTGGTGTATTTACAATTTCCTTTTCACCCTCTATATCATGGTCAAGATTGCCTTGTGCAGGGGGTGGATATAAAGCATTTCCCAAGGTTAGATCATGTTCCTTATCCAACCAGAAATATTCCACTATTAAAGCTCCCTTTATCCTAATTAAGGCTTATTTTGACATATGGTGGAGGAGTATTAAATTTTATGCTCTATTTATTCTTATTAGTATTTGGGGGTTCACAAAAAGTAGGTTTAATGGTGTATGTTTCCTCCATTATTTTAAGATTGATAGTTTTATGGATTTTAACCGCATTATCTATTTTGATTGCTACCTTAACATCTGAATGATTGATGAATTATTTCTCAAGATCTAAAAATTTACTAATTTAATTTGCAATGTCTTTGATAATGGTGCTATGTATTAGCTCAGTAGGAAGATTAGGCAGTTCTATCCATGTTATTATCTCAATATTTTTAACATTCATAGGATCAAAACTTGGACACCAGTCAATAAATATAAAACCCTTGTTTTTAAAATTAGGGCTTTCACCTTCTAACAACATCTCTTTAAGTGAAAGATCTAAGCAATCTAGAAAAAGAAAGTTATTCTTAAGGATATTGATACTTACCTATCATGGGAATGTTTTTATGAACCACTCTGTTATGTCCTTCGTCGTCCCCTCATCTCCTAGCCATTTTGCAAAAATATTTTGAGTTTTACAACGGTCTTTCGTACCATCCATAAATTTATTCCTCATGTTTACTCTTACTTCTATCTATGGAATTTTTGACTGGTTGAATATCAAGGTTGGAAAATTTTTATTTCTATTAGGCACTTTGTGTTTCATTTCCCGGGTTTGACCTTGTTCAATAATCTTTCTAGGATTTTTTATTCATTTGTCCTCGACAAATTTCCCAAATTTGGATTGACTTTGGAAGGACCCCTTATGTTGGGTGGGGTATAGGGTTCTCAGGCTTTACCCGGTTGACTACCTAGTGCCTGCATATTTTCTCCTATAGAAAATGATGGAATCTTTCTTGTTAGTGAGAGTATCCACATTATTGGTTTTCCCATGGTGTCAACTCTCAAGTTTTTTCTTTCCTTTGGATTAGGGTTCCCTATTCTTCTTTCCCCCACTTAGTTTCCTTCCCACGTATGAATACTTCCTTGGGAAATTTTCTCCTTTGAATTCTTTTTCCAAGGGTTCCTCAAAAATCCCAGTTTTCCATATGTTGTATTTCAAAGATTTTCCTGGTTAAATCTAGGGTCACCCTTTACTATATTTTGGCCTTGACCTTCATTTTCCTCTAATAAATTTCTCCAATTCCTGTGGGGCCAATGGAAAATAGGGTCCCTTGATTTATTTGCAGTGTGATTATGTAAGAAAACAGAGGAAAGAGCATTACCAAGAAGAACAAGTATGAAGAATGAGATGAAATAAAGTGAACAAATTGATCAGAGGTATTATGTACTTAGAATAGATTCAAATATCTGTAAATCAGAGTTGTATTTGAATAAGATCATTACTGGATCAGTTTAACCATTATTACAGATAAATCTCTTAACTAAGTGGGATAGTGAGTCCTTATTATAATATTCAAAGAATTTTGATTGTTTTCTTGTTGACCCCATAGTGAATGCATGGTCAAGAGAGAATTGTTAGTGTTAAATCCTCTAACCATGTCACATTTAACAATGTGCATTGTAACCTTTAACAGGGTTGGCTCTTCACTGAGCAAGGTTACCGGTCCTAGGTGGTTTTTCCCTTAGCAAGGTTTCCAAGTTAAAAATCTATGTGTCAGCATGCATGAATGTTGTGGATTGTTATTTTACTTTACAATTTATTTTATTGGCCTAGATCGGTAACCGCGTATTAATTTAGTGATACTTGGTAAACACTATTGATGAAAGTTTAAGTTTACAGAATACATTTTCTCTGAGTTGAATTATATGATTGAATTTGTTTTGATATACATCTGGAGAAATTTGGGATTGTAGGATAATTTATGAGGAAACTGATTCTAACTGATTCACCCCCCTCTCAGTTATTCTAACAATTGGTATCAGAGCATATAGTGCTTATTAGGGAGTAGAAATCGCCTAGAAGAAATTTTTAAAGTACTTAAGCTAAATATCACAAGATGTATAAGAGGGACGCACCTAAGATGAATAAGGATAACTTACTGACATGGAAAATCATAATGAGATTATACCTATCAGGAATTGCAATCAACATTGAAGATTTTATGGATAATGAATTCATTCTACCTACTAGACCTTTAACAGTAAATTAGTTGAAAGAAAAACATGAACATAACCTTATCATGGTAGAGATTGCTTCTTCACTTATATATTCAAGATTTAAAGACATCAAGACATGTACAACTGCCAAGCAAATGTGGGATCATCTTACAACAGTTTATAGAGGAGATGTAAATGTACTTAGAGCCAAAGCTGAGAGCCTTCATGGAAAGTTTGATGACATGAGAGTGAAGGAAGGATAAATCATCACACAATATAGTAACCGAATTAAAGAATTTGTGAATGCTATTCAAGGATCTGGTTGAACCATTGATGAAGACACAATCATGAGTAAGATTCTTAGAAATTTATTTCCTATATATTCAATAAGAGTCTTTGCAATTCATGAAATGAGAGTTGCACCTGGAAATAACATTACTGTTGATAGTCTTGTTGGAAGATTGATCTATTTTGAGATGAATAACTTTTTCAACAATAGCATACCATCTATGGAATATACATTTATGTCTACCTTGAAAATTGGTAAATCTAGTAGCAAACACATAATCATAAATAACTGTGATAATGATAGTGATGACAAGGAACTTGATGAAGTACTTGAAGCTTTAATGGTTAGAAGATTGCATAGAGGTAAAGGAAGATATAAAGGTAAACTACCTTTGATATGCTTTAACTATAAATATATTGGCCATTTTGCTACAAGATGCCATAACAGAAAAGATGATGATAGAAATGATAGATCTAATGATAGAAAGGATGATCGAGACTTCAAAAACAACCGACAGTATGACCGGAGAGATAACTGAGATTACAGAGATAAAGGTAAGAAATCTTGTTACATTACTGAAGATAAAGTTAATAACAGTGGTACTGACAATGATGAAGATATCGAGACAATGTTTTTGGAACTTAAAGATGATTCAGATGAAGATGTAAGGTATGTAGAGATAAAACTTATCTCGAAAGTTAGTAAACATGATATTTGGGTTATTTATAGTGGCTATACACATCACATGACTGGTGATAAAGGGAAATTTGACTTTCTTGAACATTATGATGGAGGATTAGTGAGAATGGGAAATGATACACCATGTAAACTAAAAGTAAAAGGTACTATTATGGTGAACAATCAAATCAAATGTGAAAATGCTTATTGGGTAAAAGGACTTAACTATAATCTGTTGAGTGTTTCACAGTTGAATAAAATAGGTCACAGAGTCACATTTGAAAATAGAAAAGCAAGAATCTATGATGGAAAAGGAAAATTGATTGGTACTGGTGAACAATCTAAAGGTAACCTATTATATCTTGTCACACCTAAAACTACTTTTTTATTGGAAAAGAATGAAGATATATGGCTATGCCATAAAATAATTTGTTATGTAAATTTTGACAACATAGTTAAGATTAGTAGAAAAAGAAAATTTAGAGGCTTACCAAGCTTAGCTAAACCAGACCATGTAATGTGCAAAAATTTTCAAATGGGAAAGATTTCAAAATCTAGTTTCAAGAGCAAGAATTTCTCATCTAATGACATTTTGGAGTTAGTTCATACAGACATATGTGGACCAATGAGAACACAAAGCTATTTTGGGGACATATATTTTATTTTATTTGTTGATGTCTACTCTAGGATGATTACTGTAATGTTTCTAAAAGAAAAATCTAAAGCATTTAAGATGTTTAAGTGGTACAAAGAAAAAGTAGAAAAAGAAACTAGTAAAGATATGAAGTGTTTGAGATCTAATAGAGGAGGTGAATTTATTTTTGATCAGTTCACTAACTTTTGTAATGAGATGGAATCAAAAGAAAGGTTTTTACACTGAGGACACCATAGTAGAACGATATTGCTAAAAGAATGAACAAATCAATTGTTGATTGTGCCAGGACATTGATGATTGAAAAGAAAGTTGCACAAACATACTGGAGAGAAGCAGTCAGCACAAAAATCTACACACTGAACCGAGTACAACTGAAGAAAGATTCAAACAAAACACCTTATGAGCTATGGTATGGTAATACTCCCAATGTGAGCTATTTTAGAATATTTGGAAGCTATTGTTATAATATGAAAGATGAGAGAAATGGAAAATTTAATTCAAAAAGAGATGAAGGAATATTTCTTGGATATTCTACTAAGAGTAAAGCTTACAAATGTTTGAACTAGACAACTAAGAAAATCATTGAGAGTGCAAATGTGAAAGTTGATGAATTTTTTGAGCTAAATGATGGTCTACAGTGGATTTTTTACTGGGAAGAACCTAATACTATGCCGACGTAAATGCCTAGCGTTACTGTGCAATAGGGTAATGTTACCAAGAAATAGGCTAATGTCACCAAGAAACAGATAGTACCGACCAAGAATCAGGAAAATTCTAAAATAGAAGATCATGAACCAGAAGACAATGAAGATATAGAAGAATCTAATGAAGAATAGAGAGTTGAACATGTACTTTCTAGATATGTGAGAAGACACCATCCTTGAGATCAAATTATTGGAGACAAAAGAGAAAGCATATTGACAAGAAGCAAGTTCAGAGATGACACTTGTTTAATTTATGAATTTGAGCCTAAGAATGTTAGAGATGCATTAGAAAATGAAGAATGGTTTAATGCTACGCGTGAGGAAATTGAGTAGATACAAAAAAATAAGACATGGACATTAGTATAGAGACTGAGTGACAAAAATTTCATTGGCACCAAATGGATTCTTAGAAACAAATTGAATGAAGATGGGAATGTAATAAAAAATAAAGCAAGATTAGTTTGAAAAGGGTACGCACAAGAAGAAAGATTTGTTGATCCTGATCAGACACACATGGTATGTAAGTTACACAAAGCTTTATATGGACTAAAGCAAGCACTGAGAGCATGGTATGAAAGAGTGCATTCTTATCTAATAATTATTGGATTTATTAGAACAAGTGACAACAATAATTTGTATTTAAAAGGAGGAAATGATGATAACACGCTTATTGCTGAGATATTTGTTGATGACATAATATTTGGAGGTAATGATAACTTATGCACTTCATTTGCTGATGAAATGAGGAAAGAATTTGAGATGTCAATGTTTGGTCAAATCAATTTTTTCTAGCATTGAAAATTTTACAACAGACTGCAGGTATCTACATCACTCAATCAAAGAAGTACTAAAGACATTCAAAATGGAAGAATCAAAACCAGTCAAAACACCTATGGTGACAGGATGCAAACTAAAAAAAGAGGACAAGACACCTAAGGTAAATCAAACCTTGTACAAATGTATGATTGGTAAATTGATGTATGTTGTACATACAAGACAAGACATAGCACACACTATTGGAATAGCTGTAAGATTTTATTCTAATCCCAGAGAGTCACATATGATAGTTGTTAAAATAATTTTTAGGTATTTGAATAATGATGAGGATTATGGACTTTGGTATAAAAGAGAAGGAAAGTTTGAATTGAAAGTCTATACAGATGCTAATTGGGCTGGGAATATAGATGACAGAAAGAGTACTAATGGTGGCACATTCTTTATTGGAGAGAGACTAGTTACTTGGATAAGCAAGAAACAAGGATGCATATCTCAGTCAACTGTAGAAGCAGAGTATATTTCTACTGCTGTAAATTGTTCTAACATAGCATGGATAAAATAATTGTTGAAAGGAATGAATCAGGAGATTACTGAACCAATGATGATTTATTGTGATAATACAAGTGCTATAAATATTTCAAAGAACCCTGTGATGCATGCAAAGACAAAGAATATATCTATAAAATATCACTACCTGAGGGAAAAACTACAAGACAAACAAGTAATATTGGAATATGTACAATCAAAAGAACAGCTTGCAGACATATTCACAAAACCCTTACCGAAGGATACATTTGAGTACTTGAGAGGTAGACAAGGGGTCCGTCCCTTATCTATTCGTAACTAAGAAGATTAGGAGGTTGCATCAATGGTGCAGGAGCACCCTGGAGATGCCAAGCAAATATGGTAGTCTCTTGTCATTTTGGTGTGCTAGTGTGTGTAAGACCCTCTAGTAGGGTAATGTAATTATATAAGGTCATGTTGACCAAGAGTAGTTTAGGTAGTTTTCATTTTGTGCTTCTTTTC
>MU227089.1:886571-921915 GCA_018584345.1 Thuja plicata | reverse complement strand
TTGGGTACCTGACACTCTTACCACAATATTCCCTCCATCATAATCAACATCTATTTAAATTTGTTTACAACACAGAATTAGAAGAAGAAGAATGAGAATATGATCTTCATAGAATCGAAATAGAATTAAAATAAAAATAAAAATAAATAAATAAATAAATTTTTTTTAAAAAAAATTAACATTGGTCGAAATTTTGACCAATGCCAGGGTTAATTTCGACCAATACAATGGTCAAAATTTTGACCATTGGTTTGGTGGAAAGCATGACATTCTCGTCGTTTTTTAGTGAATTGGTCAAAATTTGCGACCACTTGTTGGTGGAAGTATTGGTCAAAATTTTGACCAATGCACTAAAAAATGACGACAATTTTAAGCTTGGGCTATAGTCAAAATTCTGACCTTTGTTTTGGTCAAAATTTTGACCAATTATAAATACGTCAAAACTTTGACAAAAAAAGACCGACGAACGTTTTGGTCGTAAATTTCGACCAATTACTGTCGAAATTTCGACCAATTGTCGTCGAAAATTGAGGTCAAATTTACTAGTGTGATCAAACAAGAATTGATAATACTGACTCCAAACTTGATCGAATGAAGGTTAGTAAAAAGCATTTGAGAGCTGTGAGGTATCAATTCTAAACTTGATAAAATGAGAATTGACAATACTAAATCCAAAATTGATTGAACAAAGGTCAGTATACAGCTGCTGAGAGCTTGATAAAGATCTGAGAGATTGTAGGCAATAGATATCTGGCTTATTTAGCATTGAATCCTTCTATCCAATAGTCCCAACTTGATCGAAGGAAAATGCCATGCCCCTAGTCTTTTGATGATGAAGTTAGTTTTGATTTTTGAGAAAAAATTTGATTGATTTTAAGTGTGATCATGCCCCCTCAGGAATGAAATCGAAAGAAAATAGAATAAAATCTCTCTGTAAAATGATAGATCAATGGAATAGATTGATTGGATCGAGAAAGAATTAATTAGAAGATGCGATGAAGCAAAAGTGTGTTAAGAGAAAACATAATTTTACCAGGTTGACTACTTGAAAATATAAATTTTGAGTATGATAAAATGATGTATGAACAGTATTTTGATATGTGATGTGCAATTTGTTGATAGAGAACCCAGAAAACTGATTGCGTAAAGCCTGTGAATCATTTTCTAAACATATAGAGAAATTATGCATTTAGAGGAGACTGCCACAAAATATTTATTGTGCTATTAAAAATATCCTTTGTGCATTCAATTTCATTCCCAATATATCTGAGAAGAACAAAATTAAATTGTGATAGTTTGGGAAGAGTTTTAGAGCTTCTAGACAACTCTAAAAGATCAATATAAGTCTCAAAAATCACTTTTTACCCATTTATTTTTACTTTCATCCATAGTAAATCCTTGAGCTCTGTAGAGAAGATTGTGATCCCCATGGAGAGACATCAATTCAAGCTAGCATGTCATCACCAACGCCTGACCCATTATGCACAGTCGGTGAGTACATCGATACCTACCTTTTTACGCTTTTTATTTTTCATTTTGTCACTTTTTGCAATAGTTAGAAGACTTTTAATTTTCATTCGCATCTAGTGTCCTGGATCACATCCATTCAATCCCATGTCACATCTAGTTTTCTTACAAAATTTTGGATCGCATCTCATTAGACATTAGAGCATCATTTGTAGTATTTTATGTCAACCTTGTGAATTGTGTCATGTCCTTTGAAAACAGGGTCGCATCATGTATCCCATGTTGCAACCTATCAAAACAGGATCGTTTCTCAGATTCCCCATCACATCTAGTAAATTTCAAATTGCATCTTGCATGCAAGATCACACCAGGGAAAAATAGTGTTATTTTTGGTAGGATTTAGTTTATCCAATTTTGACTATTTTCCTTCTTTGTGAAGCCCAAAAAGACTCAACTGTTATATTTTCTACATAGTTGACCTAGCTAGGATACTGATGTAAACTTGTAATTGTGTTCTTAATAGATTTTTGTGTCATTTCAAGGACCTCATCATGCATGATTCCTTTCTTTATCATGTTCTTTGACTGATACCGAGTTACAGATTATAAGACATCTTGGTTTGACCTTATTGATAGATTTACCTGACATTAGGGTAAATTGAGGGTTGTTCACTACTCTTACTGAGAGATGACACTCATAGCAAAACACCTTCCATCTCCTGACTGGTGAGATGAAAGTCACCCCAAAGGATTGTGGTGTATCATGCACATTCTGGTGATGGGATGGGAGGTTTGGTTTGAGTAACACTCTACTATAGCGATTGCATCTACATAGAGGTATTTTGCAGATCCATCCATATTCCAGAGATATCTGACTTGGGAATATATGTGCAAACACTTTGATCGATTACCTATATATCTTGCTAGGTTGATTGGCAGTATTCTGATGCCTAACCGAGGATAGCGTGGGTTCATGTGTGGCTAGGTAGAGACTTTAGAGAAGATGGTCATCTGTACACATGGATTTGGCTAGGGGAGCTATATACTTGCACATAAGTATAGAGAGTTGCACAAGATCGTGTATGAGTATTCCTGTAGCATGATTGTGAGGATCTTGATTTTACAGATCTGGGCCTGGGAGCACATCCTAGTGACACTGTCAATTATGGATAGGTAGAGAGCACTAGAGGAGCCTTATGTGTATATGTATTCAAATTTCATTCATCAGCCCCATCTGGGTAAGCTACAATACTAGTGGAAATTTTTTGATGATATCATAGTGGTCGAGTGGAGACCCTACTTAGATTGCGAGGAGTGGACTTTAGATAGGTGATTGATTTCTTACTTATTTTAGAGTATGTATTTGATTGGCCAGACATGGTATATTTTTGAGAGATTCATTGTTACTCATGTCCTTAAATAGTTTGGCCAGATTTAGGGTATGTCTCAGGATTTGACTGCTTACGCTTGGATCCATGATAAGGAGCCACAGTGGGGAGCCCGCTTATGCTACAAGACTGCACAACTTAAGATTGGTCAGATGGTTGCAGTAGGATGGGATTATCTTCTAGATGTTGTCGATGCTGGGTGTACTGATGTCTATCTTGCATATCTTTTATAGTTTCCATTTCCTTGGTTCACAACACCAGATGAGGTAGCACCTCACATAGAGGATGTGTTAGATTATGATCCTGCATATGATGGACCCGTGAGAGGCAGAGGCAGACTCAGGAGAGATGGGAAGGGTGGGGGTGGCAGAGATGGGAGATGTGGTGGTGGTAGAGATGGTAGGCACCCTTCCCCGGATAGAGGTCAGAGACATGGCCATGATGATAGGGGAGATGATGGGGATGACAAGGGTGGTAGTGGAGTGGGTATGAGTGGAGAGGGTAGATAGAATCTCTTTAGATTTGTGCCTCCACATATGGATACAGGTCCTTTACTTATCATGTAGCAGTAGAGATCTTCAAAGCATGGGCCTAGTGGGGGAGGTGGACCTTCAACACAGGATCCTCCTAGGGATATTGGTAGGGATACTGGCATGGACAGGGATCATTTATCACAGTGCCAAAGAGAATGGGAGCATCTCAGAGCTAGGATTACCACTTTGGAGACATTGCTAGCTGATAGAGATAAATAGCTTGAGAGATTGAGATCTGAGAGAGATCATCAAGGGCAGAGAGCTACATATTATTTTGCCTTGTATTGCACTGCAATTCCATAGGCTCAAAGAGCACTTCTATATTCTATTGTAGCTCAATAGTTAGAGGTAGCTATACCTCCACCATCTCAACATCCATGAGTTGATGTACCACCTCCTCCTCCTCTTGATTAGGGAGAGGGTGGTAGTAAGACCTGATTTGTGATTATATCTGATATTTTTTGTATATTGATCCTTCTATGATCATCCTTTGTACTGCAGACATTTGATATATGTGTATATTCTTTATCATGATCTCATTGATACTTGTAGACATTTTCACATTTTTGATTTGATATTCACTGATATATATCTGAGATAGCTACTTCTAATTTTGATATGCTCATTGGTTCTCTATGTTGATAGATGATTAGATTGATGCACATTGTGATTATGTACTTGGTCTTTGATGATTTAGAATAGATTCATGTGATAACATCATTTATGATCTTTGGTTATTACTAATATATAGATGTGTTTGGATTATTCTAGATGAATATGTAGATGCATGTTTTTGAGTTTTTCTTCATGAAAATATATGTATGGATGCACTTAGGATGTAAAAATGCAATACTTCAATGCTCTATTTTTGTATTTTCTCGCTTTCCCATTATGAATGCAAAATGAATGCAATGGATATGCAACTACATGAATATATTTGTAACATAGATTAAGTAGTCAAACTTGGATTTTGAATGAACCAAGAAATCATTTTGAGCTCAAACCCTTATGTTGTTTTAAAAAATGAATCATGCAATCTTAAATGCAAACTTCTAGGATTGTCACTAATTTGTGTACATTTTAGCATTTGTTCATCATAGGGCGTTTGTGTAACAAGCATCATCAGATAGTAGAACTGTCACTAATACCCATAAATTATCATGAAAGTATGCATACTATGTTTATTGGATGCAATGTCAAAAATAAACCTAAGCATCAAGGCATAGAGGCCAGGATGACTTGTTAGTTATCTCCTTTTTCTTTAAGAATCACCTTTTTTCATGTGTAATGTAAGATATGTAACCCACAATGACCTTCAATATTCATATCCTTGGGCACATAATATGTCATACACCATATTTGAGAATTTGATTAGAAATAGACAAGGAAATTGGTTCAACCTCACCGTAGTTTACACATAAAAAGGATCGAGATATATGCGGCTATCCACTCATGTTGGAAACTCTTACCATAAACATCCAAATTAGGTGAAATTTTTAGGATCATTGAAACAATCACCATACGTAGAAAACCAAGAAAACATTATGCCCCCTATCCTTGCGACTCTTTGTCTTTGAATAGACATCATGGAGTAACTTGGAAGAAATAACAAGAAACAATTACTAATCTGTCAAAGCAAATTTATAACTGCTTACATGCCCCTAGTTTGAAACATCATCAAAACATAAAAGAGTCATACTCAAACCAAGATCAATCTATATATGCTTATGTGGTGTTGAGGAACACCATTGATTCATTATTCAGCCACATTAGACAAATCATTAACCACAACTTGGAATCAAACAATATGTTTTTATGTCTGAGTAAGTGAGATAAACATTATCAGCCATTGCAATCTAATATATTGTTTAAGAAACACTGTTTGATTAATGTATTGAGAAACACTAGTATCATGTCTGTTAGAGGTAGGTGGTGTTTAAGAAACACCCTTGTTTGTGATAGTGACATTTTGTTTCAAGTATTAAGAAATGTTGTTTGTAGTGGAAGACCTTCCTAGACAAGGACATATGAAAACCTAGAAAACGCTAACCAAACATGCTAGTAGAGATGCCCCCAGTGCAGAATGACTATCCCTAAGATGCAAATGTAGACAAATCCCAGGCAAGGATAAGACATGCGTGAGGAATTTAGAGTCAAACGATAGCAAAGGTTTTATCATGAAGGCTTAATGTCAGGAGTGCATTGATAGATGGAGTACAGAGTACAAGTGACATCTATTTGCTAGGTTTTCACCACTTGACAAAGCTTTTTTATTTTTTCTACCAAGCCACATGTTTGCCAGGTTTTCACCATGGCACTTTTTCTATTTTTCAATTTTTTGTACTTTTTGATTTTTTCTCTTTTTTTGTTAGTATCAAGGCGCATATTTGCCAGATTTTCACCAAGAATACCTTTTTTAAGGACTTTTTCCACTATTTTGGACTTTTTTTAGGATCAATTTTCTAATTTTTTTTGGTATTTTCTAAAAACTATTTCCACTATACAGGCCCTTCAGCTGGATGTCAAGCATAGAACCGCTTCAAGTGTAGGGTATCGATGGGATCAAGAAGGACATCTCCCTCAGGTGTAGCTAATTGATAAGCTCATGTCCCAAAATTTGCTATTATAACAAAAGGCCCCATCTAGTTGGGTTCAAAATTGCCTTTTTGTTCTCTATTTGGCTAATTTTTAGGATTCTATTTGAGAATGAGACCCCCCACTTGAAATTGTCATGGCTTTACTTTCTTATTGTACCCTTTTGACATTGTTTTCTGGTATACTTTGAGATGATCGAACACTTGTTTCCTGTGCTCATCTAGTATTTCTAGTGCATGAACCCTATCAATGCAGTATTGTTCATCTGTAACAAGACCTTGGAGAGATACTCATAGAGAAGGAATTTCTACTTCAATTGGTAGCACTACTTATGCACCATAGACAAGAGAAAATGGTGTGGCTCTTGTTGGTGTTTGAATACTTGTTCTATAGGCCCATAGTACTAGATTTAATTGCAAATGCCAATCTCTACCAGACTTACTCACATTTCTATGTAAGATTTTCAATATGTTCTTGTTTGAAGACTCAACTTGTCCATTACCTTGAGGATAATAGATTGAAGAAAAATGTTGAGTGATATGAAACTGTGTACAAAGGTCCTCAATATCTTGATTTTTGAACTACCCCCATTATCTGTTACAATAGAAGATGGTATTTCATACCTACAAATGATGTATTTCAAGATGAACATAGCCACCTGATATCTAGTGGCTTTGATCAGCAGCACTGCTTCAACCCACTTAGTGAAATAATCAGTGGTCATGATGATAAATTTTTTCCACTTGAAGAATAAGGATAAATCTGTCCAACAAGATCAAAGGCCCATTACTAAAATGACCAATGTGTTATAAAAGATATGAGTTCTCTAGCTAGAGCATGGATAAGGTTTCCATGTGTTTGACATTTGTGACATGTTTTAGCAAATTTCATGACATCTTTTCCCATTATAGGCCAATAGTATCTAACTCTTGAAAGTTTCTTATCCAATGAAAATCCATTCGAGTGCGATCCACATACACCTTGATGAACCTATTGTAATACAAATTTAGGATCTTCTTATTCTAAACACCTAAGAAGCATTCCGTCAAGACCTCATCTATATAATTTATTAGTAATGAGGACATAACGCGATGCTTTCCTAATTAAAGTTCATTTTCATTCCTAGATAGGCCATTAGGTAAGGTTTGATCGTTAAGATAGGCAATTATTTTGGCATATTAGGATTGGTCTTGGGTATTTAGGGCACAAATAATTTTGGATTCAGGTATATCAAATAAAGGAAAGGAGAACTCTTCCACCAAGAAGTGATAGCAAAATTTGTATTCCTCTAGTTGTAACATGGATGCTAACGTAGCCATAACATCTACAACTTTGTTTTCTATTCTTGGAATTTGTTAGAATGTGATGAAAACAAAGTACTTTTTCAAATCTTCCACCATCTATTTGTAAGGCATCAGCTACTCATCTTTTTTCTGATAGTCACCATTCACTTGGTTGATAATGAGTTGAGAGTCACCATACACATGTAACTCTATGATTTTCCATTCCATAGCTAGCTTGAGCCCATTCACCAATGCTTCATATTCTGAGATGTTATTAGTGCATGGAAACATCAGTTTATACACCTTAGGTATCTTGTAGCCTTGAGGGGTGATAAATAATACCCCTTCTCCAGATCCTTGTGTGAAAGAACCATCAAAATACATTTTCCAAGGATATTCAGTTAAGTGCATGATTGTCTCATCTAGAAATTCTATAATCAAAGATGTATCATATTCTAATGGTGAATCAACTAGTTGATTTGCTAGCACTTGTCCTTTAATAGCCCTTCTGTCAACATACTCGATATCAAATTCACTTAGTATCAAGACCCATTTCGCTAGTCTTCCTGTCAATATTGTTTTACTCAAGAGGTATTTGGGAGGGTCAATTTTTGTGATAAGTTTCACCGTATGCGAGAGCATGTAGTGTCTCAATTTCTGGGATGCAAAAACAATTGGTAAGAAAGATTGTTCAATGATACTGTAGTTGAGTTCATAAGACACCAAGGTCTTGTTTATATAATAAATTGCCCTTTCCTTTTTTCTTCATCCTCTTAGGATAGAAATACTCCAAGTGATTTATCCATAGCTGAGATATAGAGTAGCAATGGTTTTCCATGAATAGGTGCCATGAGAATAGGAGGATTAGCTAGATAGCCTTTTAATTCCTTGAAAATATTTTCACAATGCTCATACCATTTGAAAGTAACACCTTTATGTAGAAATTTTGTGAAAGGTTGTGCTTTATCTACTAGTTAAGACATGAATCTTTTGATGGGCTAAAGTCTTCCTTGAAGCATCCTCATTTGATTGATATTGTGAGGAGGTGACATTTCCATTATTTCTTTTACCTTTTGAAGGTCCACCTCAATTTGTTTAGCTGATACAATAAACTCTAAGAGTTTCCCTGATTGGACTCCAAATGCACATTTCTTTGGATTGAGTCTCAGTTGAAATTGCTCCATTCGATCTAATATCTTCCTCAAGTCTTCAATGTGAGTTGTTCTTATTTTTAAATTAGCTAATGTATTTTCCATATAGTCCTCCATGTTTTTGTGTATCTTGTTGTGGAAAATTATGGTCAGATCTTGTTGATACATAGCTCCAGCATTCTTTAGCCCAAATTGCATGACGTTTCCACAAAATGTTCCCCATACACATGTAAATGTTTCCTTTTTCTGGTCCTCAGGAGAAATCTTTATTTGGTTATAACCTAAGAATCCATCCATGAGTGAATACATTTGATATCCTACTATGAGATCTATAATAATATCAATATTGGGTAGTGGGAAATCATATTTATGAAAATCTTTGTTAAAGTACCTAAAGTCTATGCAAATCTTGATAGACTTATCTATTTTAGAAACTGGTACCACATTAGAAATTCATCCTGCATAAGTGATGACCCTTATGAATCCAGCCTTTAAGAGTTTTTCCAGCTCCAGTTTGACCAATAATTCCACATGTGGGTACATATTTCTTAGTTTTTGTTTGATAGGTTTAATTCTAGGAGCTATAGATAAGTGATGTATTATTAATTTAGGATCTAGCCCAGTCATATCAGTATAAGACCATGAAAAGTTGATCTTCTTCTCTTTGAGGAATTCAGTAAACTATATATTTTCTTCTTCTGATAATGATTGTATTAGGTGAACAAATTGAGGAGCTTCTATTGTGCCCAAATTAATTGGTTGTGTTGGCTCTATCAGTACTGAAGATCTTTCTTGAAAGTGCTCAGGGAGGATATCAATAATCTCATCTTTTGGCACCTCTGAGAGATTTTCACCATCAAATACATATTTTGTTTTTATTATTTTAGAATATGATACTGCCACAACGTGGTTTTCACCATCAGTTCTTTTTTTATTTTTCTTTTTTAATTTTTGACTAAGAAAATCAATATCCTCCTCTTCCAGGTTCACGCTCCTTGCATTGGTGGAAGAGGGATAGGGTTCACAAGAATTTAGATAACATGCCAAAGTATAATCATTGGGAAAGTTCATGATAGGAGTAGGTTATGAATTGGTAAAATCAATAAGGTTAGGGTTTACCAAGGATAATGATTTATAGGTTTTTAAGGACAACATCACGTCAGTATCAAGACTATTAACTGCCAAGACATGTTCTATTAAGTCAACTTCTATAGTGTTTAGATCATGAAGAGTCGAATTATCATTATTAGGGTCATTATTAGTAATATGCAGACCTAATTCTAGTGACTCATTAGTTGATCTTTCTCTTTCTTCTCTTATCATATTGAAACTCATATCTTGTATCCTTTGAAGTTCTCCTAAACCTAGTAAGACACCAGTGTCTTCAACAATAATCCTAGGCATTGTCATCTCATCCAATTCAGCGACAACATTAGTGTTATGGGAAATGTTAGAAATTTATCCTCTCTCCAATAGAGGTGCATACTTATGAATTAAATCTACCTCAATGTCCATGGTAGAATCAAACATGTGATCACATTCATAATCATGTGAGTCTGTGATATTGTCATCAAATCTATTTAAAAAATCAGCAATAGTTACCAGATGTACCCTATTAGCCATTTATGGATCAAAGTGTGGTAAATATAGGACATGTGAAATTGTCACTAATTTCCCCTAGTTAGGATGTACATCTTTTTGTTGAGGGATTTATTCATGAGATTCTTCTGGCTGTTGGACTTCTGGAGAGTCTTCTTCTTCTTCCTCTACTTCTTGGACATCAATTTGTGACAACAAAGGAACATGATGCTCTATTTGTGATACAAAAGTAGGTACATATCTTTCTCCTTGATATTCTAGATCCTCAGTACCAATGTGTAGTAATCTTTCATATGTACAAGGTACAAGTTCTATTTCTTCCTCTTCTTCATCACTTCCTTTATCAAAGATTGGACCATCTCTTGAGGTGGGGTGTTTTGAATTGTTATTAAAACCTAACCTTGTTTTGTCTTTGGTGTCTCTGAATTCCATGTGTATAGGCTCAATGAGTCCTTTTCCCTTATCTCCTAAAGGTCCCTTCCCTTTGTATCCAATTTTTTTGAGAATACCTTTGCCATACTTTTCTAGAGATATCTCAACATGTTTTACTTAATTTTCTCTATGTTCCTCTTTATAGAGCCAAGCCAAAACCGCTTTATCTTCTTTTTCATCCTCTGGAGAAGTAGAAGCTCTAACCATACCAGTTGGTTTATGAATATATTTTCCTTTTCATGCAATAGGTGTGAAAGAGGGAGAGGGTTTCCCATAAGATCTTGGATACACAGGAATGTTAGCCAATGATGGCGTCATGTCTAGTTTGTATTCCCCCATGCTAGTTTCTTCAAGTTTTAGTGTCTTTCCAAAGCTTCCCATCACCATTTCTTTAGAGGTTTCAGCTGGGAATTATTTTGGGACTTCCTTATTGCGAGGAACCATACTGTCTTCTTTAACATTGTTGCAAGTGTAGCTTGAATCTGTAGGAATTATCACTTCCACCCCATTGTGTGGAAATTTGATGCATTGGTGGTAAGTAGATGGCACTTCTTGCATTTCATGTATCTAAGGTCTTCCTGGTAATATGTTATAGGCCAATGGTAGATCAATACCATGAAAAATCACATTGCATTCAATTGGTTCTATCCTTATTGGTAAAACAATTAGCCCTTTGGATGATCTTTCCTCTTCATCATAAGCCTTAATGGTTATCTTACTTCTTGAATCATTTGTTTGTTCTGAAAGACCCAATTTCTTGATTAGATTGAGAGTACATATATTCAACCCCAGACCTCCATCTATCAATATAGGTTTTACACAGTGTTTATGGATCAAAACCTCAATGTGAAGGGGTTGATTATGGGGATGAGTCAAAGATTTTTCATCTTCCTCTGAAAAGGAGAGGTAATGTGGAGCAGATATGTGATTGACTATTTTTTGGAACTTGTCCACATCTATGTCTTTTGGAACATTTGTGGAATGTAGGGCTTATTAAATAACTTCCCTATCCACTGAAGAGACCTTTAATAACTCAAATATAGAAATTTGAGCCGAGGTTATTTGCAATTGGTCTACCAAGTTATAGTTGGCAGATGATATAGAAACTGTTTGTCTTGACGTTGCTAGTTTAGGAATTGTGACAATAGGTGTTTTACATGATGTCAGCTGTTTATATGAGGAATTAACCCCTTTAACCATGATTTTTTCTTGGCTTTGAGCTACCACATTTGAATGTGTCGACTTGTCTTTGACACCTTTGATAGTGATCACATTGATTAATTAACTTTTTATGTCCAACATATTGATCACATTATCATTATGAGAATAGGTGTAATTGACTTCATTTTCCTTTCCTTTAGAAGCTTCTCCTTTTTTCATAGTTGGGAAATGGTTTATTATATGTTGTGTGATCTTCATTAGAGGTATGCCATTCTACTTTGATCTTTCCTCCCTCAATGAGATTTTGTATAACGTGTTTGAGCTTAACACAATCATTAGTCTTGTGTCCTTTATTCTTATGAAAGTCACAATAGGCATTATCATTCCACCACCTTGGTTTTACTTTTGGTTCCCATGGTTTTGACTCTGGTATAGTGAGGAATTTTTTATCCAAGATATTCTTCAAAACCATCTCAAGAGGTTCTCCCAATGGAGTAAATGTTCTTTGTGGTCTAGACGTCCATGGTTTACTCTTGTTGGTATTAGTATTTTCTCTTGGTATTGTGGTTGTTACCTTAGCTTCTTTGCTTTCTTGTAGGATGTTTGTGAGATTAAAAATATCTGGTTTAGTGTTTATATTTGAGGCTTCCACCACTCCATCACTAACAACATTCTTGTTCTTGTTATACCACTTAGGTTTGTTGTTATATTTATTTTCACTTTGGAGTGTGATCTCTCCTTTTTTGACCATAATGTCTTCAGCACGAATGGAATTCTTGATCAATCTGTCAAAACTAGGAGAGTCTTTCATTTGTAGAGCATAGTTCATTTCAAGTACTAAGTTATTGAAAAATATTTTCATATTTTCAGATTTGGGTATTTCTCTTGAGTACCTTCCAAAGATTCTCCTCCACCATTGTAAAAAGTGTGTGAAAGATTCACCCATTCATTATTTTGTGTTGTAAAGATCCATCATGGTAACATTATGTTGTATGTTCTAGGAGTAATGTTGGAAAAATATTTGAATCAACTCCTCAAATGTTTGCACACTTGATGTGAGTTTGGAGAACCATTCCATAGCATTTCCACCTAGAATTATTGGAAATGGCCTCATTAAGTAAGTTGGTTCATGCATGTATTCTATGCTTAGGGCACAAAATTCTCTAACATGGTCATGTGGATCTGTTTCTTCCATGTATTTTTCATATTTGGGTCATGCCATGTTAGGTGGGAATGGAACCATGTTTATGCTCTTGTCAAAAGGAAATAGACATATGTGCTCCAAAGAGTATTTCTTTGTTGGTTTAGTCTTCTCTTGCTTGAGTGTTGTAAGTTCCATTTGCATTTGGTATAATTGCTTTGAGAGTATGGAAATAGGTGTTTGTACCTCTTGTTCCTTCAATATCTCAACACCATAGTCTTTAGGAAGTTTGACTCCAAGAGAAGCTAAGTGTAGGAAGTATTTTTCTTTGTCTTCTCTAATGATTTTTTCCAAGGTTCTTTGAAACCTCCTACTTTGTTTGTGTTTGTTATATTATTCTTCTGATATGGCTTCATCATTGTTAGAACCAAACAAAGGACGACCATGATTTTGTTCTTCTTTACTTTCTCTATTATCATGGTCTTTGTTATATTCATCAAAAGAAGCACTCCATTCATGATGAGGTGCATCCATTTAAGGTGAGTCTTGATCAAAGAGGGGATTTTGAGATGTCTCTCCTTGTTGAAACTTAAGTAATCTTGGAGGTCCCTCTAAATCGTCAACAAGGTATTGTTTACGTCTTGTGTTAACCATGAAATTTGGGTCTCAACTTTGTCAAAAGTGTTGCAATTATGTCAAAAGGATATCTGAATTGTCCAAATAAGTGTGTCCAAGTTGTGAAAAGGTATGTGTGATTGTTTGGATTGATTGAATCCAGCATTATAGGGTTAGTATGCCCTGATAGTGAACTAGGAATCAAGAAGATTTGTTTAGTGAAAAGACAACATAATTTGGGATCAATTGTGAGAATCCTAAAGGACATGCAAGGTAGACTTCCAATTAAATTGAGAAACAATGATAGGCAGACCAACAAGAGTATTAGGACTAGACTGAAGAGAAAAAAGGTATCCAAAAATATAGAGCTTCTGAGTGTGACACATGTGCAAGTACCATTTGTCCTAGATGAGACTCACTTGATACGAGCTTAGATTTCCTAAATGCAAGCTAGGAATGAAAAAATGCGAGCCTCTGATGGCTTTTTATAGTTTTTTTCCACTTTGTCTCAAAGTACATGAAAATTTGTCTAACTCTAGAGTATGTCTAAGGATTTCCAAAGTGTTTCTAGACAGCATGAATGTCAGTGATTGTCAAAATGTTGTTTTTTGGGGGATTTATCTTTTCAATTGCATTTTTGACACATCAAGCAAGTTTGTTAAGGGACCAAACACACACCTATTCACTAAATTCTAGGCATATAATGAAAATATTTGCTTGTAGACTCAAGTACACACTCACATGCTAATCATAATACTTCCATCACCAAGCATGCAATGGCTCTAGTCATGATTTTGTATTATCTGATTCCAAATGCAAGTGAGGGAACAAAATGATGAGTATCTTGGGGCAATTACTAATTTCCTTGCACAAAGATTATCACCTTTCAGAGATAAATCAGGTAGTTTTAACTATAAAATGTTTTTTTATGTTTGGGCATCCGTTCACAACCATCCCCCATATAATTTCACAAGGAAAAATTAAGGCGTATAGACCTATGAGTACTCAAATGTGCGTAGTCTCACAAGAAAGATTCAAGTGGCTCCACTCCACACACATCTAAGCATGTCCAAGAAATGATAGTCAAAATTCCAAGGACAAAACTAATTATGTCTTGTGAGGATTTGGTTTTAAAGGAAACATTTTTATTATAGTGAGATGGAAGAGTTGGAATTCACCTGTCCTCACTTGGGTCATTCCCGTGAGAATTTTTCCTCAACCGGAAGGCCCTCTAATGTTTTGAAAGAAATAAAGAGGATTGGCGGCTTAGGAGTCTAGATTTCTGATTCTTCATAAATAAGAAGAGAATACTCTCCTATCCATGTCATTTTATCCTATGAAGCACATCATGCAAGTTTATTCCCTTGAATTATAGAACTCAAAACCTAGTCCGCCATATCGATTTTCTAATTTTCCAACTTGGGAGAAG
The DNA here is from genome assembly GCA_018584345.1 of Thuja plicata. Classification (NCBI taxonomy): domain Eukaryota; kingdom Viridiplantae; phylum Streptophyta; class Pinopsida; order Cupressales; family Cupressaceae; genus Thuja; species Thuja plicata. Next base: position 907,122 of record MU227089.1, on the reverse strand, counting down.
AGCATAATCCTCTAGTTGGACTAAGAATTGAATTTAAATCCGATAATTAAATTCCTATTTAAATAAATTTACTTGTGAGAAATTTTTAAATGTTCATTTCCTCCAAATTCTATTCAAATCGTAACTTGCTGTTTGAGGTTCTGATTTTCCATGAAGGAAAAGAGCATACTTCTCTAATCAAGTTAAGAAATGGTAGAAAATGTGTTAAATTATTAGAAATTGAAATAAAAGTTAGGTTCATTGCAAGAGTCAAGAGGAAACCTAAAATACCAATTTTTAGTAGTTTTCACTCCATCTTCTTGATCAAAGAAGTCTTTGACAACATCCTGCAATAACTCATTAGGCTGCTTAAATGATCAATTTCATCCAAAAATATGCAACGTTAGCTGATTAGTCATTAAATTTTCAAAACATGCCAGAAGACTAACCAAATGTAATTGTATTTCCCATAAGTGATGCAAGAATTACTAAATGTGATTAAGGATCCTAAATGCGAGCCTTTGCACTACATGCGATTTGGGAATTATGGTATGCGAGCTTTTACCAAACGTGATTCAAAATGTGTAGGATGCAATGCAGGATTTACAGGACGTGAGCTTCTTTCCCATATGCAAGCTTTTTCAACTAAAGGTGATCCTTTTCTCCTAAATGTGATTCTGCACCAAAAAATAGAGAAAAAAAAATGAGGTTAATTAGCTCAAAATGGTGAGAAATCTAGGGCTTTGCCCCACAGTGGGCGCCAAAAATGTGTGTGAATATTGTACCTACAAGTTGAAACACAACACTTCAATATGTCATTATATTAATGGTTAGAAATATGAATATTGAAAGAAAACCATAAGGAAACCATCAAAATCAACATATTGCTTCCTATCTAAGAAGAGTGTGCTTCAATGCTATAATTTCCCTTAGATTATGCATAAATCAGTGACATATTCAATCCTAGAATGGAAGATTCAATGAGAAAATGAATATAATTATCATGCAAAGTTTATTTTAGAGCATAAATGAAGATTATATAATCATCTATGTGATATTATGAACTAAAATGGACAACATAAGAGTGCATTTAGAATTCTATAAATTAGAGCAGCATAAGAATATAATTGAAATTCTAAGATTCGAGGCCAATTGAGCTCAAAATTCAATCCTTTTATAGAAGAATTTGAGAGATGAGTGGTTGAGATTGATTTGTGAAGAGAGGTGGAGATTGAATCTTTGGTGATCCATGTGAGTGAACTCGCATTGTCTTATGGATTGACTTTCCATGTGCAAGTGATGAGTTGTAATTAGAAACTTTATATAATTCCTTTTAATTAATTACTTTAACCAAGGCTTTAGTTGGTTTATTTGATTTAAATAGGCCAATGTAATTAATGTAAGTTAGTGACAAAATCAATTTGATTTTAGGAGATTAAATTTATTTTAATGAATTATGCCAATATTTGAATAATTGGATTGACATAATTAGGGGTATGGTCACACTTAGGGAAAATAGGGTCTCTGGTTAGAGTAGACCAAATTAGGGTGGTTACAGCCACCATTTCTTCTTATTCTATTAACAACAAATCTAACCCAATCAACATCCATGTAAGCTATATGAGTATAATCATCATCCTTTTTATACCGCTAAAAATCTAGAGTCCCTTTCAAATATTTGAATATCCATTTTACTACCTTCTCATGAGATTACCTTGGATTAGCTTGATATCTTAATACGAAACATACTACAACTTCCATTGGATTAGATTGATATGTCGTAACCAAACATACTGCAACATAATATCAGGTATTGAAGAAGTCACATACAACAATCCATAAATCATACTATAAAGTGTGAGATCCATTTTTTGAGACTCCTCATCCTTTCTCAAATGAAAACTAGTAACCATGGGGTACTAACTGGTTTAGAGTTCCCCATACCAAATTTATTCAACATTTATCTAATATAATTAGTCTAATAAATAAAAATACCACCACCCAATTGATTTACTTGAAGACCAAGAAAAAATGACAACTCACTAATCATTGACATATCTAACTATTTTGCATCTATTCTACAAACCCTTTGCATACAACATCATCCCCACCAAAAATGATATTTTCAACATATACAAGAAAAAATCAAGAGTTTGTCTTCATCAACTTTTAAATAGAGATTGCGATCTGTAGTGCCTTTCTTAAATTATTTTCATAGAAAATACTTGTCCAATATTACATACTAGTCTCTAGGAGGTTTCTTGATTCCACAAAGAGACTTTTTGAGCTTGCAAACCATTTCCAGATCATATGATAACTAAAAATCATATGATTTATCAATGTAAACTTCTTCCTCAAGTTCTCAATTCAAGGATGTTTACTTGACATCCATTTGATACACCTTAAACTTCTTATTAGCAAAAAATTCAAGAAACATCCTTATAGTTTTCATCGTAGCTACCAGAGAAAAAATATAGCCAAAGTCTATACCTTCAAATTGTGAATAGCCTTTGCAAACAAATCTATCCTTGTTTCTTGTGACTTCTCCATCTTCATTTACCTTGTTCTAGAACACCCACTTAGCTCCTATCATATTATTGTCCATCAATATAGGCACTAATTATCATGTCTTATTCTTTTCAATTTTATTAAATTTTTCTTCAATAGCTTTCATCCATCCAACATATTTGCAAGCTTTCACAAAGGTCTTTGGTTCTACCTTAGATAATAAATATAATTTTTATTGTTCACTTTCCTTGGAAATTTTGCTCTAGATCTAAACTCATTTTCCTTTTTAATGGCACAAAATTTTACCTTGGTGTAAATTACCACTAAGCATTACCCCTACCTTAGTCTAGGATTGTTAGAAATTAATATTTTCTTGGTAACTATGTAATTAAAGGATAAACCGATGTATCCTATATTTTATTTGTCCTCTAGTCCAAGTAGGAGGACATGACACATTTTTTTAATTCTTTTAATAAATAAATTAGATATTCCTCCTTAAGAGGAATCTCACATTTGACGCACACTCAATGTGAATGTGGCATTCATAGAAGATGGGAGTTGCATGCAAACTCTTCAACTCATTTCTATTTAAGAGATGCCTCTACACACACTTGCTTAATAATCTTATTTATTCTCTCACTTCTCCTCACATTCTCAAACTTCCTCTCATTATTGTAATGAGCTTATTTCTCTCTTTCTCTCTTCTTCTTTAGGCTTTGTGCCTCATTAATAATATACACAAGGGATTTTTTTTCTTTCTTTTTTCCCTTTCAAAATCTTTGACTTCTTGTGTTGGTCTTGGAGCATTTTGGTGAACTTGTGTTTGATCTATTGAAGGAAAATCTCTCTCTTTCTTTGTATTTGGTAAAACTCTTCCTTTTGCACTCTCTCTTGGATTCTTTCTTTATCTCTTTTCCATTTTATTTTATGTTTCTAACATGGTATCAGATCTAGTTTAATCCTTATTTTGAGTGTTGCATGCAGGAATAGTTGAAAGATATATCCGTTGAGGAGAAGAAATTTTTTTTTTTGTTGATCTAACTCTTGTTTGTAGGGATTTATTTCATTTTTTTTCAAATCTAAGTTTATTCATCTATTTTCAAGTTTTTTAAAAATATCTAACTCACTCTATCGGGCAACTGCAAGGGTTTTCTAATTCATTATTTTTTTTTCTTTTCTCTAACTATCTTATTTGCAGATTTGTATATTCAGATTTATATATTTCAACGTTCTAACATATTTCCTTGCTTTCACTTTTCTAAAATTTGTATTTCTAACTTTTTACTGTAGGATTCACTTAGGACCTCAGATTCTTCTTAGTTTTTTGTAATATAACGTTGTTAAATCTGTATATATAATGTTTTTATTGCAGGACTAACATTATATCTCATTTTCATATATTTTTTAATCTCTAATTTTAATATATCTCTCTGTATATTTATCAGAGTTCATACAATTTCTAACTATTTTCTTCTGTAGGTTTATTCAAAATCTATAGTATTTTATTGTGTCTCATCTGCAGGATAATCTTGATCCATCTTTGTTTAATCTCTATCTTCTCGCAGGATTCTGTGACTTTGTGAAGAAAAACCTTTTTAAACATTTAAATCTTCCTTAGTGTAGCATTCTAGTAGCCTATTAAAACATTTAAACATTTAAATTGGTTGGTCTTTGCATTGTGCAACATCACATAGAAATTTTTTCTTTGTTCAAACCTCACGTAGATCCATATTTGAGAGACTCCAACTTTTTCTCCCCTCATCCCACTTTGTCCAATAGCTCCTCAGCTCACACAACATTTCTCTCTACTAAATATTAAAAAGCATTATATTTTTGTTGGCTTAGCAGTGTCCTGCACAACATCTTTCTTCACTTCCAACGCAGCTAATTTGATTCCTCTCGCAGGAGCTTACTTGCGCAACTTTGTACACTTCCAGTGCAACTACTTTTCTTCATCTCCTTTCTGTTTATTACGTTTGTTTATAATGTTTTTTCCAGACTTTTGATGTTAGTTTGGTTTAAACATTTTCCTTGTTCAAGATAACTGAGAGTAACTGAGAGTTATTGGTAATTCCTTGAATTGCTTTAGTCAGAGGGTTCACTTTCAGTCTTCATTCATGTTTTGTGGTTTCAGTTTCAATCATTATATATCTGCATTTATTCTCTTTAACCTTTTTTTTGCAGGCTGCAGCTAGAAATTCAGTTTCCTCTATTAGTGTTTTGTCAGATTTTTTTAAATATTCTCTGAGATTATAACTGATATCTTTGGTTAATTAGTTTATTTCATCTTTGAATCACTTAAATCTCATTATTTTATTGTTTTATAATTAACTTATTTAATTAATTCACATTTGTTCAAATCTTTATATACATTTAAAAAGTTTAAACGTTAATACTTTTTTCGCTCAATATTTCTTCCTATCGCTTCACTATTACGTTCTTTGTATCAATTCTTAAAAAAATTCAATTGGTGTTTTTTTGATTCATTTCTAATAAAATTTGTTCCTTTATTTAAACTAAAAATTTAATTTTTTTTTAACCATTCAAATTGTGATTAACATTAAGATAAATTTATTTTTCTTGATCTTGATTAATATATATTCATTATAATTCACTTTGTTTAAGTTAATTTTATCATCTCTTTCATTATTAATCATGTATACTCTAATTCTGGTAATTAAATTAAACAACTCTAACTATCATCAATGGAAGACACATATTTCCTTGCTATTCCATTTTAAATATTTACTTGAAGTTGCTAGAGATTCTTCTATTGAACCAGCTGCCTTTGCTTCTCAAGTAGACAAAGATGCATGGAAAACTAAAAATGAAGAAGCTCTTGGATTGATTGGTCTCTCAATTGTTCCTAATCTCTATGTCTTAATTGGATATTTTACCAACTCCCATCAAGTGTGGGACATTTTGCAATAGACGTATGATAGCTCATGTGAATCCCGAAAGATTCAACTCCAAGACAACTTGCAGGACTTGAGGTATACTGATTTCAAAACCATGGATGAATTCTTACTCAAGTTTGATGTAATTAAAACTCAATTAAGTGGTGTTAATTTTACTTTAACTGATATTATATTAATTACTATCATCTTAAAGAAATGTCTTCCTAAAGAATTTCAGCAATTTATTACTAACATTTATTCTCAGCTTGCTATTCCTAGTTTAGCTCCTCATTTAACTTATGCTATTTTTCAAAATTTATTATGTCAAGAGGAAGCTAAATTATTGCAATTTGGTACTATTAAATATTTTGAACATGCTTTTGTGTCTAAAACTCAAAATCAAAACAATAAATCACATACTCATAATAATAATCATCATAATAATAATTATTCCAATAACAACAATTATCGTAACAATAATCATCATAATAATGGTTATTCAAATAACAATAATCATAGTAATAATTATTCAAACAATAGGTCTAATTCTAGGCCATCGTACAATAATAATAACAATAATTACAATAATCAACAAAATAGGAAACCACATTGTACTTATTGTGGAAAAGATGGTCACCTAACTAATGTTTGTTTTAAAAAGCAAAATGATAAGAAGCCTATGAATAACAATAATCAAAATAACTTCAAATCTCAAGGTAATCAATCTCTTTGTGCTTTTACTACTTTTTATAAAGCTTCTCATGCATTAGAATGGATTATTGATAGTGACGCTTCTCATCATGTTACATCTCATAGAGAAGTATTTGATTCTTTGCAACCTGATACTACTAATATTCCTATTCAATTAGCTAATGATCATAGTTGCAAAGTTGATGGAGTTGGTGATATTAATGTTCCAAATGGAAAATTACACAATGTTCTTTAAGTTCCTAAATTAAAATCTAATCTTCTTTCAGTTTCTCAATTATGCCAAGATTACAAAGTTGAGTTTCATAAGGATATGTGCTATATTATTGATCCTAACATTGATCATGTTGTTGCTAATGCTAAGATGGATCATGACAACTTGTTTAAATTTTATGATTTTGCCTCTTCAAGGTACTCTTTGAAAGTTAATATTGATTTCAATATATGGCATGAAAGGCTCAGCGATTTGAATTCTGATTATATTTCTTTGATACAAAAATCTAACATGGTTGAAGGATTACCCCATATTGTTCCATCTACAATTACCTGCACATGGTGCATGAGTGAAAAAATGAAAAAGGAGCCCTTTCCTCATGGTACTTCATGGAGGGCATTTCCTAAGTTACATCTTATTCACAGTGACCTTTTGGGTCCAATGGAGAACATCTCCATACAAGGTTCAAAGTATGCTCTAACCTTTGTGGATGATTTTACTAGAAGAATTTGGATTTTTTTTTTGCATACTAAAGATCAAGTTATTGACACATTTTTCAAATTCATATGTTTGTGGAAAGGCAATTTGGTTCTAAAATTAAAATTCTTAGAACAGATAACTCTATTGAGTATGTTAATAATTCTTTTCATTCTTACTTGAGATCTTTTGGTATAAAACATCATCTTACCGTCCCTTATACACCACAACAAAATGGTGTGGCAAAAAGGAAGCATAGAACTATTATGGAAATGGGTAGATGTATGTTACATGATAAAGATATGCATTACAAGTTTTGGGCTGAAGCAATGGATTGTGCCACTTATATTCTTAATAGAACACCTACTAAAGCTTTGCAAGATATAACTCTTGAGGAAGCTTGGTCCGATAGGAAACCAAATTTACAACATTTGAATTTTTTTGGATCTATTGCTTATGTTCACACACCCAAAAAAAAGGCATAAACTAGATTCTAAATCTTCTCCATTTACTTTTTCTGGGTATGATGAATCTAATAAAGTTTATAGAGTTTATGATCCTATTACTAACAAGGTACATATTACAAGAGATGTTATTACAGAAGATGAAGTTCATGATTGTTCCAAGGTCAAAGATGATGAATTTAAAGGGGCCATTATTGAACTCATGGAGGACCAACCTCCTATTCTAAACCCTACTCCTAATGCACCTATTTCTCTTCCTACTAGTATTAAAAATGATGATGATGATGGTAAGAATATTTCTACTCCTAGTGATAATTTTTCTCATGACGGTGATAATTGTGTTCATGATGACAATGATATACCTACTCCTCATAGTGATGATGAAAATGATGAATTTAATCCTCACAGTGATATTTCCATTACTTCTAATAGAAATCCTAAATGGTTTAAAGATTTACTTAATGAAGGTGAGGATTATATTACTAGAATGGGTGGTCTTAGACCTAGGAAACTTAACTATTGCAATTATGCTTTGATGTCTTCTCTTATGCATTCTAAAGATCCTCAAACTTTTTCTCAAGCTAAAAATCAACCTCACTGGAAAAATGCTATGCAAGAAGAATATGATAATTTAATTTCTAATAATACTTGGGATTTAGTTACTTTACCTCATGGAAAAAATCTTATTTCATGTAAATGGCTATACAAAACTAAGTTAAATACAAATAATAAAAATAGTAAGTTTAAAGCTAGGCTAGTAGCAAGAGATTAGTAAGTTCAAATTGAAGGAATAGACTATAATGAAACCTTTTCTCCTATTGCAAAAATGCCTACCATTAAAGTTGTTCTTTCTTTAGCTGCTAAAATGAATTGGCCTATTCACCAAATGGATGTTAAAAGTGCCTTTTTAAATAGTGATTTGCATGAAGAAATTTATATGTTTCAGCCTCCTAGTTTTATTAAAGAGGGTAATGAACATCTTGTATGTAAATCAAAGAAATCCATTTATGGTTTAAAACAATCTCCTAGAGAATGGTATTCCAAAATCAATGTTTTATTTATTTCTCAAGGTTTTTCTAGAAGTAAAAATGATCCTAACTTGTATATCAAGCATAGTGAAAATGACATTATTATCGTCATTCTTTATGTTGATGATTTGATTATTACTTCAATTTATAACCATTTAATTTCTGATATTAAGTCTCAACTTAACCAAAAATTTCAAATGATCGATTTAGAACTTCTACACTATTTCTTAGGAATGCAAATTTAGCAAACCCCTAAGGGTATTTTTATTTCTCAAAGTAAATATGCTAAAGACCTTCTTGATAGATTTCATATGACTAATCATATTTTAATTCCATGTGAATTAGGAACTAAGTTAATGATAGATATGGAATCTCCATTTATAGATGCTACTCCTTATAGACAACTCGTAGGAAGTTTAAATTATCTAACTCTCACTAGACCTGGTATATCTTTTAGTGTTGGTTTAGTTTCAAGATTTATGTACAAACCTCAACAAACACACTTCAAAATTGCTAAAAGGATATTAAGATATATTAAAGGTACTCTTGATGTAGGATTATTTTATGATGCAAATTCTGATTTTACATTAAAATCTTTTACTGATTCAGATTTAGGTGGAGACCCCAATGATGGGAAATCTACTTTTGGGTATTGTTTCTTTCTTGGTTTAGGTGCTATATCTAAGTAAAAAAGATCAATATATTTCTCTATGTTCTACTGAAGCTGAATAAGAAATTTTTACTAATGCCTCTAAGGAAGCTTTATGGCTTAGATGAATTCTTGAAGATTTGGGTCTACCTCAACAAGAACCTACACCTTTATATTATGACAATCAAAGTGCAATAGCCTTGGTAAAGAATCCGGTCTACTATGCAAATTCAAAGAACATTTCTCTCCACCGCCACTTCATTAGAGAGAAAATTGAATAAAAGAAAGTTTCCCTCATCTATTGCAAGGGTGAAGATCAAGTTGCAGATATTTTGACAAAGCCTCTTTCTAGAGATAAATCTGAATTTCATTAGAAAATTTTGGGTTTGATACCCCTTGATGTAAATACCCCAAGTAAATATTAAAGTGGGTTGTTAGAAATTAATCTTTCCTTGGTAACTATGTAATTAAAGGATAAACCAAGGTATCCTATATAGTATTTGTCCTCTAGTCCAAGTAGGAGGACATGTCACATTTTTGTGATTCCTTTAATAAGGAAATTAGATATTTCTCCTTAAGAGGAATATCAAATTTGGCACACACTCAATGTGAATGTGGCATTCATAGAAGATGGGAGTTACATGCGAAATCCTCCACTCATCTCTATTTAAGAGATGCCTCTACACACACTTGCTTAATAATCTTCTCTATTCTCTCACTTCTTCGCACATTCTCAAACTTGCTCTCATTATTGTAATGAGCTTCTCTCTCTCTCTCTCTCTCTCTCTCTCTCTCTCTCTCTCTCTCTCTCTCTCTCTCTTTTTTNTCTCTCTCTCTCTCTCTCTCTCTCTCTCTCTCTCTCTCTCTCTCTTATTTAGGCTTTGTGTCTCATTCATATTATACACAAGGGTTTTCTTCTTTCTTTTTCCCCTTTCAAAGTCTTTGAGTTCTTGTGTTGGTCTTGGAGCATTTTGGTGAACTTGTGTTTGATCTATTGAAGGAAAATCTCTCTCTTTCTTTGTATTTTGTAAAACTATTCCTTTTTCACTCTCTCTTGGATTCTTTCCTTATCGCTTTTCCATTTTCTTTTATGTTTCTAATAAGGACAAAAAAATCCACATCTTCCACTCACACCCATTCACCATGCCTCTTCACCACCCGCTTTGAATCTTGGACACATGAACTATGAGGCATAGGGCATGTGTGTGCCATGGAGATGTCCACACAAAACATACTCATTCGCTAATTTGAAGATGTGTAGACTATTTTTTAGGCATTAAAAAGTACCACCCTCCACTTGTAACATTTGGTTCCACTGCCAACCGACCCAGGATTTGACCTTGCATGCATATATGGCCATGTTTTTCCTTCATTGGACTCTCTTCTACAGTTTGGACTCCACTCTTCACTTTCATACACATTTTTGGATAGATTTCTCATATTGGAGACTTTAACTTTTCTCACATGCTTGGTTCTTACCTTCATCTTGTGGAGCTTTTCTCGTTGTGGTGAAGGGGAGTTGCCTATGCTTCTTGTATTGTGTCTCTTCATCTATTCTCACTTTCATTCTCATTATTTACTTTATCAATATATTTATCTATCACTACTTTATTGTGTCTATTCAACTACTATGGAGGTGGAAACACCAAAGCAGGGACTTGACTGAGGCAAGTCTCCAAACAACCTGTTACGTATATTGAATTTTTTTTCAAACAATTGGTTCATGGTTTGTTTTTGCAGATTATATTGTGAAGAACACTTGAAAAAACCCTTGTTTCATGTCTCAGAGTACAAAATTGTGGCCATAAAACCCTAAGTGTCGAAAAGGTTTCTATTTGCATGTTAATTTTTGTCACTTAAAGTCATGTCTCGCATGGGTCCCTTTTTAAAATTTTCATGTTGTTCATTTGTCATTGTTCTAACTCTGCGGTCCTATATTATTACCTAAGTCCAAAGTCCATGAGATTAATTAAATTCACTATATGTCGAGCTAATGTATTTTTATCCAACGGCTCATGCATTCCCACTATGTGAAGATGATCAAATTTTAATCTTTAAGGCAACATGTCATTGTGCCACGTGTCTTTTGTGGGACTAGATGCATCAAAGATACAGATCAAAGGACATCCGAAAGATGCTTTTCATCTGACGGTTGGTGCATTACCTTTATCACAAAGATGAGTGAAGGATAACATTGAGGGAATGTGCCATTGTGACACATGGAGTCTGGTGGGCCAAAGTGTTGTTAAAAAGGAAAGGCCAAATGGAGAACAAGTTAGATTTGATCCAACGGTTGGCACAAAGGCTTATGGTCAAGATGCACACAAAATATTCATTAAGGGATTGTGCCATGCTGCCACATAGAATCTGGTGGGTTCGATGGATGATTAAAGGTTATAATAAATCAACGCTATCTTCAATAAGATCCAATGGCTGGCGTTGATCCTTAATCACAAGATGAAAGGTTTTTACCCATTGAGGGAACGTGTTGTGTTGACACATGTTCAAGTTGGTGGGACCTCATAGCAGCATAAGGACAAATAAAGACCAGTTAATTTAGATCTAATCTAATAGCTGGCGCAAATCCTAAGATCAAAAGTGATGTTGTTTTAACCAATGAGGTATTGCGCCATGCTGCCACGTGTCTTTGCAAGATCGAGGCCGTAGATTATAAAGGTGATTAAAGCTACTAAAGATAGATAAGATCCGATGGTCGGTGCTAAGCCTTGAGAAGAAAGTGTTTGATCTTTACTCTTCGAGGGAAAATGACATTGTGCCACGTGTCTAAGTTGATGGGGCCCTCATAGTAATGCAGAGTTAAATAAAGATCAGACGGGTTGGGAAGGATCTAATGGCTGGCGCAAAGCCTTAGATCAAAAGTGACTGGAAGTTAACTATCAAGGGAAAGCGACATGATGCCATGTGTCCCAAGAGATGAATGTTGTGGAAGATTTTTTGTGGACCGTTTGATACAAAGAAAAGTCAGTAAAATTGACGGCTTTGTTTTAAAATACAAAAGTAGCAAATTTTAAATAGTTGTATGCCAAGCATTGAACTCGGAGGAGTAAAGGCGAATGTGTGTTTTCTTCTCAGTCAAAATTTAATGCTTAAAGTGATGGGATTAACATCATATCGATCACTCAAATCATTGTGTATAATTGATAGCAGTTGCAGAGCGAAGTGAAGTTGCAGTGATTGCGGCCAAATTTTCAAGCTTCCTGCGGAAAGGGTGATTTTCTGGTACTAGTACTTCTGGGTCATAATAAATTTAAAAGAATTAGTAAGGTGCAGAAAGAGAAAAAATTTATTATTCATATTAGGCTATTAAACCTTAAATTCATGATGCTACCCAGAATAGAATTCACTGCGAAGGTCAATTATAAGGATAGAAATGTCTGTGATGATTTGCTGCAATAATTAACAATGTTCACTAATGATTCCTCAAAGACGAAGGAATTAGTCCCTGAGGATCCAAGCCTAAAAATTACTGAAGGTTTATATGATTTGGGTCAGTCTGTTAGGGATTCCAAGATAGGTATGACTAGCTTGGCCTTGTTTAAGGTGCTCTTTGGCTAGAGAAATGCTAATCCCCCACACAATAATATATGCCAGTTTGTGTTGGAGATTTGCTTCTGTGCAAATAATTGATTGTATGTTTGTCATTGATGACAACATATAATATACAACAGTATTCTATATGCAATTATCAGTACAAATTTTCTGGAGCTATGCATGTTCATTTCCATGGTGGATACATGTTCTAAATGCTATGTGCATTCATGCCGAGTCAGATATGAAGTTTCAGTAGGGTTATGTTAATCAGTTATGACAGTTACAGAGATTGAAGACTATCTGTGAAGAGCCGACGTAATTAAATTATTTCTTGAGTTGCACCTATATTTGGGATATGCATGTTTATATTCATGTTTAGGTATGAGTTAAAGATAATTATCTAAAGGTGCCAAACATGTTCTATCAGAATCATGAAGTTGGAGTTAATTTGGTGTAGCTGACTTTGTGAAGCGTCGCATCTATTCAGTATGAGTTGTGTGTTTCTAATCAGGCTACATGAATGATGTGTCCCACTAAATAAGTACTGAAGGGACTCCTAGAGTCGACAAAGATCACAGCCTTTGGAGAAGATACTTATAGTAGTTCATTTGTTGAACGCCAAGTGTGAATGAGAAGAATAAAGACAGAAAAAGTGCAGGACAGAATGTCTATTGTTTTGGAATAGTAGAGACATTTCATTCATCAAGAAAAGATCTATGTGAAGAAGAAGTGGAAGTATACAACACACTAGAAGGTTGAAGCCTTCATCATTTTAGTAGTGAGCTTTTGGGCAGTGAGTCCTCACCCCTAATAGGGTTACTTGTAAAAGACTCCTAACAAGGTCTGACCTTTAACCAGGACTTTGTACTTATTGCATTGTAAAGAACAACTCCTAACAGGGTTGCAAGATCTCTTAACATGGATAATTATACTCAAGTACAGTTCTTTGTGGGTGCTAATTCCCACCGGGGTTTTTACCTATTTGGTTTCCCTGTAACCAAAATTTTTGTCTTCTCTATTGTGTTATCTGAATGTGCATTTACTTTATGTTAATTGATATCTAAGAAAAGAAACAAATTAAAGTAGTTGATAACTGATTCACCCCCCCCCCCCCTCTCAGTTATNACAAATTAAAGTAGTTGATAACTGATTCCCCCCCCCCCCCCCTCTCAGTTATCCTTTGGGACTATTGTAACAATTGGTATTAGAGCCAAGTGCCTTGGAGAGAAAGCCTAACAGCTTAAGGTAGATCAGATGGCATACTTCAGGAAAGAGAGTCCTAAGTTCGATGGAGAAAACTATCTTGAATAGAAGAACAAAATGATAACACATCTTCAGTGTGTTGGATTTTAGATCTATGAGATCGCCACTCAAGAAATTTAATTTACCACCTTGAAAGACCTTGTAGAAGAAGACTCTATAGTCAAACAAAAGGAAGTGTTCACTCATAATGCAATCGCCAAAGAAGCCCTAATCAGTGCCCTATCCGACAGTGAATTTTCTGAGATCAAGAAGGCGAATAAAGCATACTCTATTTGGAAATACATAGAAGATATGTTTGAAGGATACATCCAAGAAAAGAATGCACACAGAAAGACATGGAAGAAAAGGTACAACAACTTAGAGATTTTACCTGAAGAAAACATCAGAGCCTACAATCAAAGAATTAATGAAGCAGTTTCAGGTATTAGGAACAATGGTGGAGAAATTTTGGAGGATGATATAATGGAAAAACTAATGACCACACTAATAGAAGACTATGAGAGCAAGATCAATATCTTATATGAGACTATGCAATTTTCAAAAGACTTCAAGAGAGAGACTTTGATTAGCAAAATATCTGCATTAGAGATATCAAGATTGAAGACAGAACCCAAAAGTGAGACAGCTTTCGAAGCCTCAGTCCACAGCAAGAAATCCATAAGAAGCTCCAGTAATAATGAAGAAGTGGATACAAAACTAGAAGAAATCATTGCTATGATTTCCAAGAAATAAAGGAAAGGTAAAGGGAAATATGAAGGACATCTACCATTCAAATGTTTATCATGCAACAAAGTTGGTCACTTTGCATCCAAGTGTCCTACAAGAGTCAAGAAGTTTAGATTAGATTACAAGCCCAAGTACACTAAGGAATGTTATCATGTTGAAGACAGTGTAACTAATGATGATTCAAGAGATGATGAAATTGGTTTCATTTCCATTAAAGACATTGAAAATATTCTTGAAGAAATGGACAGAGAAGATGAAGAAAAAGAAAAAGAGTTAACATTAGTTTCAAAAGTTGACATCAGAATTGACTGGATCATTGACAGCGATTGTTCACACCACATGACATGAGACAAAGATAGATTTGTACATTTGGAAAAATACAAATGTGGCAAGGTTACATTTGGAGATAACAATCCCAAACCTATCGTAGGCAGAGGTTCTATCACCTTAGATGGAAAGAATAAGACAGATGATGTTCTTTATGTTGATGGTTTACATCATAACTTACTAAGTGTTGGACAGTTGCTTGATAAAGGATATCAATTGGAATTCAAAAACAACCAGTGCATCATTAACAACAAAGAAGGAGACATGATTACATCAGGATCAAATACCAAAGGTAATGTCTTTCAGCTCAATTCAGAAGTAAGTTGTTTTGTTGCAAAAGTGGATGACAATTGGCTATGGCACAAGAGACTTTGTCATATCAATTTTGACAACATAACAAAGATAAGTAATGTAAAGGTAGTAAGAGACCTTCCAAGTATTGCAAGACTAGTTGACACCATGTGTGATGGGGAAGCATGTGAGGACCTCATTCAGGAGAAAACAAGACTCTGAAGAAAACAAATTAGATCTGATACATAAAGACCTATGTGGGCCTACTCAAACAAGATCTTACTATGGAGAAAGGTATTTTATTCTGTTTGTTGATGATTTCTCAAGGATGATGTGGGTTGCGTTCTTAAAAGACAAATCTGAAACTTTTGAGAAGTTCAAAGTGTTCAAAGCTAAGGTTGAGAATGAATCTGGACTAAAGATAAAATGTCTGAGATCTAATAAAGGAGGAGAATTCACCTCTGACTAGTTTTATGATTACTGTGAAGAACATGGAATCAAGAGACAGTTAAGTGCACCTAGAACCCCTCATTAGAATGGGATTGCAGAAAGAAGGAATAGAATAATACTTGACACAGTGCACACTATCCTGATTGAAGGAAAGGTTGCTCATACTTATTGGAGAGATGTGGTCAATACAATAGTCTATACTATCAATAGAATACAATTAAGGCCAGGCACAGACAAGACACCCTATTAAATTTGGTTTGGTAATGTAGCTACTGTAAAATACTTCAGAATCTTTGGAAGCAAGTGCTACATCAAGAGAGATGATATCATTGGAAATTTTGATGCTAGAAGTGACGAAGGTATTTTTCTTGGTTACTCTACTAAAAGCAAAGCCTATAGATGTTTTAATCTAAGATTAAAGAAGATAATTGAAAGTACTCATGTGAAGATTGATGAGAATTTTATGATTCAAGAAAGATATTATGACTATGCTCCCATGATTGACGATGAGCCCAGACCCATCAATAAGGACACAGTTATTGAAGAAATGTTTGACTGTATTGATGTTTCATGTAACAATCCTGAACCAAGTGAAGAAGAATCAAAAATTACAGATGAAAGTATCACTCCTAAGAACTCAAGATACACATCCAAATACCACTCTAAGGAAGATATCATTGGAGATCAAAGCACAAAAGTATTGACAAGATCTAGAGAAAAAGGTTCAACCACTGATGAAGAGGTATGCTTACTTTCATAGATTGAACCCTTAAGTGTTGAAGATGCGTACAAAGATTCAGATTGGAAAATTTCCATGGAAGAAGAATTAGATCAAATAATTAAGAATGAAAAATGGGAACTAGTCCCTAGACCTCATGACAAGAACGTGATTGGAACAAAGTGGATATTCAGGAAAAAAATGAATGAAGAAGGCACAGTACTAAGGAACAAAGCAAGATTAGTATGTAAAGGATATGCACAGAGAGAAGGAATAGACTACACTGATACATTTTCCCCTGTGAGAAGACTTGAAGCTATCAAGTTGTTTTTGGCCTATGCAACATTTAAGAACTTTAAGGTATACCAAATGGATGTCAAGTCAGCTTTTTTGAATAGTGACTTGAAGGAAGAAGTCTACATAGAACAGCCTAAAGGATTCAAACTTTCAGATAAACCAGACATGGTATGTAGATTAAAGAAAGCACTTTATAGACTTAAATAGGCCCCAAGCATGTGGTATGAGAGACTTGATGGTTACTTAAAAAAGATAAGATTCAGAAAAGGAGCAGCAGACTGTAATTTATTCATAAGAGAGACAGATGAAGGATTACTACTCATTGTTATTTTTGTTGATGACATTATCTTTGGAGGTAATGAAAAAATTAGTGCAGAATTCACCAAAGAAATGAAAAGTGAATTTGAAATGAGCATGATTGGACCTATCAAATATTTTCTTGGATTGAATGTAAAACAAACAGACAAAGGCATATTCATAAATCAGTCTAAGTATGTAAAGGAGATATTGAAGACTTTCTAGATGGAAGATTGCAAACCAGTAAGCACCCCCATGATAATAGGAAGTAAGCTTTCTAAAGATGATGATTCCACAATAGTTGACAAGACCCTATACAAGTCTATGATCAGAAAACTCATATATCTTACTCAATCTAGACGTGATATTTCTAATGCAGTTGGCATTGTTGGAAGATTTGTAGCTGAACCCAAGCAAAATCACCTAATGGAAATAAAAATAATATTCAGATACTTAAAAGGGACTATCAACTATGGTTTATGGTATCCTAACTTAGAGAATATACAACTTCATGTGTATACAGATGCAGATTGGGCAGGTTGTGTTGATGATAGAAAGAGTACATCAGGAGGAGCAGTATTTCTTAGAGACAGCTTGGTCACTTGGACAAGTAAAAAGTAGAATTGTATCTCTCAGTCAATAGTAGAATTTGAGTATGTTGCAGCAGCATTGAATTTTTCAACAATGGTTTGGATCAAACAGATGATTAAAGACTTTGGTATTCGGATTGATTATCCTATTTTTATTCACTGTGACAACACTAGTACTATCAATATGTCAAAGAACCCTATGATGCATGCAAAGACAAAACACATTGAGATAAAATACCATTTTCTAAGAGAAAAAGTTGCAGACAGAGAAGTAAAGTTGGATTATGTGAGCACTAATGAACAATTAGCAGATATTTTTACAAAGCCATTATCAAAAGATACTTTTGAGTATCTCAAGGAGAAGTTGGGAGTAATTCCATTTCCCAGGTCTAATTAGAGCTTGTAGAAAGAACATCAGTCCTTGGTGATCAATGAACAGTTGACTACTCTACTTCTGGAGTAGTACCTATGCTTAGTGGTGTTTAACACCCTTTTTCATTGATGTCAAAGGGGGAGTATTAGTAAGGGGGAGCATATACTTTGGGGGAGTATACAGAGAAACAACAGTGAAGAGGAAATTTTGATGAGGATATTGAGAAGATTGTAAAAAGAAGGATGACACTTTGAGTTGATGATATCATATGTTGCCATCAATGTCAATGGGGGAGATTGTTGGAGATTTGCTTCTGTGCAAATAATTGATTGTATGTTTTTCATTGATGACAACATATAATATACAACAGTGTTTTATATGTAATTATCAGTAAAAATATTCTAGAGCTATGCATGTTCATTTCCATGGTGTATACATGTTCTATATGCTATGTGTATTCACGCTAAGTCAGATATGAAGTTTCAGTAGATTTATGTTAATCAGTTATGACAGTTGTAGAGATTGAAGACTATCTGTGAAGATCCGACGTAATTACATTATTTCTTTAGTTCCACCTATCTTTGGGATATGCATGTTTGTATTCATGTTTAAGTATGAGTTAAAGATAATTATCTAAAGGCGCCAAACATGTTCTATCATAATCATGAAGTTGGAGTTAATTTGGTGGAGCCGACTTTGTGAAGTGTTGCGTCTATTTAGTATGAGTTGCGTGTTTCTAATTAGGTTGCATGAATGATGTGGCCAACTAAAGAAGTATTGAAGGGACTCCTAGAGCTAACAAAGATCACATCCTTTGGAGAAGATACTTATAGTAGTTCATTTTTTGAACGCCAAGTGTGAATGAGAAGAATAAAGACAGAAAAAGTGCAGGACAGAATGTCGATTGTTTTGGGATAGTAGAGACATTTCATTCATCAAGAAAAGATCTATGTGAAGAAGAAGTGGAAGTATACAACACACTGGAACTGATAAAGACAATAGGTCTACTCAAATAGTTCATCTATCAGATATAGTGTATATTTGTTCTACCAAGGGTTACAACCTTCATCATTTTAGCAGTGAGCTTTTGGATAGTGAGTCCTCACCCCTAACAAGGTTACTTGTAAAAGACTCCTAACAGGGTCCAACCTTTAACCAGGTCTTTGTACTTATTGTATTGTAAAGAACAACTCCTAACATGGCTGCAAGATCTCTTAACAGGGATAATTATACTCAAGTACAGTTCTTTGTGGGTGCTAATTCCCACCGGGGTTTTTACGTATTTGGTTTCCCCATAACCAAAATTTTTGTCTTCTCTATTGTGTTATCTGAATGTGCATTTACTTTATGTTAATTGATATCTAAGTAAAAAAAAGAATTAAAGTAGCTGATAACTGATTCACCCCCCCTCTGAGTTATCATTTGGGACTATTCTAACAGCTTGATGTAGGCAAGTTGGTAGTGCCTGGTATTTTTATGGATATGGAAATTCTTACACATATAGCTAGGAATCATGATGGAATATCTAGAGTAGTTAGGGAAAAAAATGGGCATGTCCTGATTAAGGTAACTGCACAAGAGATTATGGAGGTATTCAGTCTAAATGATCCAAACACTTCCATGGATAAGATTGATTTTGTTTAGTTAAAGGAGGTTTACCAAGCCCAGAGTAAATACTTTAGAGAAGGGCCCCTCAAGCAATACTTTGGCATAGTTGGGGACTTAATTCTGATAGGGCCTAACACAAAATAACCTTTCAAACTTGACTATTTTACTTTGAAGGGAAAATCAGTTTATAGGGCTCTTTGTCAAATATGTAGACATGATGAGAAAGTTGAGATTCCTACTATATGCTAATGATGGTTGAGATTTTTCATCCCCATCTAGCAATAATTTTTTATTTCACCCCATATATTGCAGACCTGATTCACTAAGGGCTGATAGGTGTCTAGAATACAAAGGTGTCCAGACCTTTTGCATGGTATTCATTGTTGATGCATGTGTTTCTGTATAAGGGGGTAGATTATTTTGAGAAGGAAATAGAACTAACAAGATTTAAGGACAATCAAATCATGCATGTACAATTTTGGAATGCAGACATGACCTAGGACAATAAAGAGGCCAACTAAATTCATTTTGACAGGTATTTTGCTGCCAGACTCAGGACATTGTTGTTGAAAGAGGACCCTATAATTCCTGAAGCATTATCAAAATTCTTAAGGCCAAAGGAATTTGACCCAGAGATCAATATAGTACATAACTAGGGTGATGTTATCCCTTAACTAGTTTTAACTGTATTCAGGGTCTATGGTTTCATGGGAGTGCCAAACATTTTACCCTACAGAGTGCCCATTAAGATAGGATTGGCAGAGGTCCTAAGATAGATTGGAAGTTTGCAAGAAGATGCCCTGACTGGAAGAGGAAAAGGAACAATCTTTCCTACAATCATTGTTTCCCATCAGTTTATCATCACTAAGGGAGGATGGAAACACTTGCAAGATTTTTTGAAACCATACAATCTGACCACATCAATACCGAGGTGTGTTGACCCTAAGAGTTTTATTAAAGACATGTTTAGGGAAAATACAAAGTGTGTAGTGTTGAACTGGTGCAGGGGCACCTTTGTCAAGGAGAAACTCGGTTAATAATTCAAAGCTTGGCTAGGCCTATAAGGTCTATTTTGAATGTAAATGTGGCCATTAGAGCCATCCCAATGAATTTTTATAAATGTGTAATGACAAAT
>MU227089.1:858569-884373 GCA_018584345.1 Thuja plicata | reverse complement strand
TTATTTGGATTTGTTTTCAGAAAGTTATGCAATTCCCTATATGGGTAATGGTAAAATGGTGGTTGTTTTGGGACAGCAGAAATGGTACTTAGTACAGAGATTGTAATTATTTATTTAACCGTTGGATATTCCTATTTCTCAGATATTGTTTAGAAAACCTGATTACCTACATTCCCAACAGTGGGATTGGAATAATACCATTTGGTTCAAAATGTATGAGTACAAATGTGCAGGATAGATCTGTGGAACAGATTTGTGAAGTGTTTGACAAAATGCCTCTAAATTTGAATTTGTGATTTGGAACTCTATATATGGACAGAGTTAATGTGTCAAAGTTGTCATTGTGATAAGAGGAGAAACTAGTGATTAGTTATCTTGGAGATAGGTCTTCCTTGTGATTGGGATTTCCTTATTTCGATTGGGTTGTGATAACCTTAAACCATTCATTTGAACAGTTGTGATAGGTGTTCTTGCACATTGAAATAGAGAAGACACTTTTGTTGTTCATTCCTTCAGTGAAGAGGATTTGGGGAACCCTTGTTTAGGCCCACTCCATCTTCCATTGCATCATGAACCATCAATTAAACTTCCCAGAAGACATAGTCAGAAATGAATTTGACTTGATTAACCAGGAAATAAAGAAAGAAAAATGGTTGGCTTACAAGAAAAGCCTTGATTTTATTCACCATTTTGATGACACCTATGATCCTTTAAAGGATTTCCAGCCTTGGGCCAAGAAGATTGAATCACTGATGGATATGTTTGAAGAGACTATGTAGGCTTTGAACCAGAAAGGGATAATATATTGCAAACAGAGCCAGAGAAGGCTAAAGAAATTTCGGGTAAAGCCTTCCCTATTAGAAACATCCCACAAGGAGAGTATGTAGTGTACAAACAGAGGGGATATAGAACAATTTTACCAACAAGTGGAAAAACTAGTGATCCTAAAGGAAAGAGGCCACTAGAGCCTAGTGCACAAAGTTTTCCATTTCCCAAGAGGCAAAAGGTAGAAGAGGGATAGCAACAACATATACAAGTCTATTCTCTCTCCCAATCCCCAATGTGCATGGATGAACAAGCTATAGCTCAACAATTAGTGCAAATGGGAAACACTGGGCATATCTATGTTACAATTGATGAATTGCAGGAAGGAGTTCCAGGAGAGCCAAAACATGCTCAATTGGATCTGACAATAGTAGAATTTGCTGGCAAAGAGCTAGATCCATTAACACAACAGGCAAGTGAGAAATTTCTCTCTGATGACAACTTTGTTAAAGAGAGAGCATTTTTGCAATTCTTATGGAGAATTCATATTGATGATTCAATAATAGATGCCAACAAAAGAAAGAGGAACAACATGGAAAAGGAAAAGAAGAAATTGAAAATGAAATAAAATAGGAGATGCTATCTAGATTTGAAAAGGTAACTCCTGAAGAAGGCATGGAGCTAGTCAAGAGGGAAGGAGTATTGATACTCCCTAAATGGGACATAGCTGATGCTATTGTTTTTTATGCCATCAGGAAAGAAAAAAAAATAGTTCATATCACAGAGGTAGAAGTACAACAATCTTCAAAGGGTATGAAGTTCAATGAAGATCATGCAGCCCTGGTTATGTGGCAATTGAGGAAAAGAAACCCCAAGATAACTAATGGAGATACTCAAGTTGAGCATTCAGGTAGCCTTTTGGTAAGGAGAGTTGTAGAAATAGGGGTTGTTGAAGTTGCAGGTATAACTTTAGAATATGCTAAATTTAGTGTAATTGTAGCCCAGAAACTAGAAGATGAACTCAAGAACCTAAGTGAGAAATTTGAGAGAGTTTTGGGTGCCTATAATGAAGAGAAGATGAAGACTATTGAAGAGGCTAAAAGGATTGATGAACTAGAAGGAAAGAAATTAGAATGTTTTGTTCCTATGATGATAATTTCTCAAGAACCTTACCAACCTTCATCATCTAGCCCAAATGGCACTTATCCTCCTTCTCCTATGCCATCAAGCCCTATTACTCTAATAGATGTGGAAATAGAAAGAGACAGATTATTGGCTAAAAGGAAGATGTTAAAAGAAACTTCTAAAAAATACCTTGAATAATATTTGGCATACAAAGAAGCAGAGGAATGGGTAAAACAGAGGCACACTGACAAAATGTACTCCAGCCTCCTTAGATGTGCTAAAGAGGTGAACCTTGCCAATCTTTATTTGTTAGGCAAAAGGGTTTTTAACATTATCAATGAATATGATGCAGAAAAATGTCAATGGGGTTTGGTCATGGACACCTAGAAAGGAAAAGTGGCTGAGGTGAAATCATTCTATTCCATGTCCAAAGAAGAGAATAATATTGATATTATTTTGACTAGAGCTCACAAATGTCTGAAGCTAATGGCAGACTTGGATATCAAAAGGAATATCCTCATCAAAAAAGTAGAAACCTTGAGGAGAGAATTTTCAAAGGATAGATATGGAATGTACCCTAACATGTTTAAGAAAGATGGTGATATTAAGAATGAGGTGCTATGGTTAAGACAAATAAAAGAAGAAATAAATGCCCAGACACATAGCATCATTACCTTGGAGGGCACGATTTTATTTGTTCAAATTATAAATATCCTTAACAAAGCCAGGGAATTTTTTGAGTTATAGAAGGAATAAGTTAAGAAGGCAAGTGTTAGCTGGGGTGAGATCATCAACAAGAAGGATAAAATCCTTGGTTTTAACTGGCCAAGTGATGAGGTGTACACTTCTTGGAAGGACAAGTACACAATTGTTGATCCAAGTGAAGATGAAAAAATGCAGATAGATGAAGAAGCCCAACAAGATGGTTGATATAGTTGAGAATAAGGTTTCTACATCAGCAACATCAAGGACAACAGACTCCAAATGGCTCACATTGAAAAAATTTGAAGCAACTACAAGTACAAAGTGGTCAAGAGACAAAATATGCCAAATATCTATTGTAACAAGAGTGGTTATCACTCGATTAGCTATTTTGTCCTTTTAGTGAGTCATTAATTTTGTCCATATTCCAATTGATCTAAAGCTTGTTGCAATCCTAATCTATAAAAGGATTCCCAAGATCATTGGAAAGGGCTGGAAAAATTGTAATGTAAACCATACTGTAAATTTTTCAATCAAAGAGGGAAAAGATAGTATAATTTGTACTAGATATTGTAAGAAGGGAGAAATAAATAGTTGAGAGATATTTTGGAGGTTATCTCTAAGTATTTTGTATACTGAAATAAGTTTTTCTGAATATAATGCAAAGATCCAAATTACAATCTCTCCTATGTTATGTGTCATATGAGTTATGAATTTTCTGATTCAATAGCATAGTTTTTCTTTGTTTATGTACTTACTTGAGAATTCTGATCTAGGACCAGATTAAATTAGGCTCTGATTTATGCATAGATTCATCTGACATACTACAAGGATTCAATCAGTAGTATGGGCTTTGGGGTGGTATTATTATAATTTGAAATAGTTGGCAAACACTAATTTTAGTATATTGTATCTAAGTCAGAGTATTTCCCAAATGGATAAAGCACTGATCTGAAGCTTATAGGTTTTATTTTATTGCATATCTAGTAGCACATTGGCTGTGTTTTCCTAAATGAAAACATCTTAAAATCCATTAAGTATTCATTTGTATAAGTTTGTAACATTTTTCTATCTCATACTCCATCTCATGGTTGATGTTCAATGGGTAGTTAGCCAATTACCTAGTATCTCCCGGTCACGTTGAGTTATTATGAGATTATTGCTTGATAGTACCTTTAAAGACATATCAGAAGGTATTGCAGGGTATCCTCCCCTTGTTGTAGCAGGGCCTAAAGTTTAGAAGTATTAGGAGAGTGCCTGTTAGTTGGTCCTTTTCTTGCATAAGCATACATTTGGAGGTCGCTCCTCTAAAAAAACATTTCATAAAAAGAAGAGGTTGTTGTTATTTCTATTACAACATAAAAAGGAACCAACAAAATGGTGACTCTACTAGGGATTATGTGTTTCATTGCTACAAGTGAGTAAGGTTTATCAAGTTGGGCTAGGCTCCTATCCTACTTACTTGTCATTTTCCAGTTGGTTGACCATTGTACTTCAGATTTGTGTCTTTTCATGTCCTAGTGACTTGTATCATTCTTGAGAATATATTGGGATAAGTGCTTAGAATGTATTGATATTTGTGACCCGTGAAAACTTTTGATACTACAAGTTTGTTACTCGAGATATTGTGTATTTTCTTGGCTTTTTCTTTTTTTGGGTGGCGACTCAAAGAAATATCTACATCAGTGTTGAGTTATTATTATTTGATACACCAGAGTGTTATCTATGAGTTACAAAAATACTAGATTCAGGATGAACAGTCATCCTGAGAATGAATTGGAGAGCGAGATTCCCTCCACTTCCAGAGTTGACAAATCAGTGAACAAAAATGCTGCTGAAGTTACTCCTAAAACTTGGAGGCAAAGGAGGAACATAATAATGGATACTCCCAGTCCCCCTAATCATGAAGAAGAAAATGTAGAGGTTGAACATGAAGCACAACCTAGATTAGGGATCTATGGAGAGTATTATTCTTAGAGTGAAGGGTTTGATGATATCCCTAGGTATACCAGAAAGATGTTTCATGGTAAGTCTCAAGGACATGAGATGAGATCTAGATCTAAGAGTCAAGGTGAAGAGAATAGAAATGCTCCAAGTGATCCGAGCTCTCCCTCATCTGAGAAACCACATGCCCATCACCATAGAAACTCTTGTAGATTTTGAAGAAATTTTTGAAGAGGTGGGTGAGTTGGAAAGAAAAATCTGAGAACAAATTGCTTTGAGACAAAAAAGAGTAAGAGAAAAGGAAGAAAGAATCATACATGCTCAAATTCAAACTGACCAATTGAAAAGGCAACTTAGAGATTTGGAAGAAATGAATTTTTCTTTTATACCTGAGAAGCTGGAGTATGAACATGTTGTTCAACAGTTATATGACATACCAAAGCCCAAAGACAAAGGTAAACAAAAGGTAGTAGTTGTTGAAATAAAGGAACCAGTAAGAAAAGGGAGTATTATGGATCCCATGATGAAGTTGGACATTGAGTTAGAGAGAGCCAAAAGAGATAGGGAGATAGTAGCCAAGGAATTAGAGAAGGCTAAGCTAGAAGCTTCTGCTCTTGATATGAAAAAGAAGATTGAATTCCTTAGGAAAACCTCTGGCCCTCATCCTGTTTGTCCTGGTCCTAAATTGTCTCTAAACTTGGAAAAGAGTATACCACCACCTGTTGATTTTGGAGGTGCTACCACTTCAAATAATCAAGGTAACACTTCATCTCAAAAAACTCATGTCTATAGTGAAAGGTACAAAAAATTAATTTTTATACTCATCCCTGGTTATCCCAATGAAATTCCTAAGAAGATTAGGGATAAGCTTCCTAAATTTGCTAGGAATAATGTGATAACTTGTGAAGAACATCTTAAGCATTTTATGGATATGGTTGATTATTATGAAATTGCACATGATGATGTTATGATGAAATTGTTTGTGCAATCACTAGCTAAGGATGTAAGGGGCTAGTTTAGAGGATTTCCCCATGAGTGCATTGGGTCCATGGATGAGATGAAAGAATGTTTTAGAGACCAATATGGGGAAAAGACTAATGAAGGGTTCAGGCTTAATGAGTTCAATAACATAAAGAAAAACCCTAATGAAGAAGTGGTGGAATTCAACATCAGATTCCAGAGGGCAATGCAAAAGTCTCTACAAGTAATGAGATTAGATGACAAGGTATGTCTCGCTACCTATCTTAATGACTTTGATGCAAAAATGGGTTATTTGTTAAGAGATTTAGAACCCTATAAATATAAGGGAAGCATATAAGGTAGTAGTCAACATTTAGATAAATAGAAGAGTTTTTGGGAAAGTGGACAGGAGAGAAGATTGGAAACCCACTAGGTATAATAAGAAAGAGTCAGATAAACCCCTGAGTTCAAAACCTAAGGAAGATGATAACCTTAAGATGATTCTGAATGCTCTAAAAAACTTAAAGCCAGGAGAGAGTAGTCATAATAGGGTTCCAAACAATGATAAGCCTTCCTATGACAATTAAAATAGATAGCCTAGAATGCAGAGCTATCCTTATACTACCCAATGGAAGGATGGAAAAACTATTATCCCACCAAAGAAGGATAAGTCTGATGAAAAAAATCCTGACCCCCTACACAAGACTTCTGTAAATATGTGTTGTGAAAACCCCTGGTGTGTACCTTGTCCGTCCCCACACAACCCTGAATATTGTGTTATTGTTGCTAGAGTTTCTACCATTGAGGGAAATGAAGAAGAGGAAGATGAAGAGTATGATGATAGTGATTGTGCTATGACTTCATCCCTATTTAATGAAGAAACATGCTATCATCTTGATGATTTTGATATACAGGATTGGGAAGTTGATAATATGAGATGCAATGTTGAAGGATGTGATGAGACCCCTATTTTGAGAAGGCTATCTGATGAAGAGATAGCTGAGATCACAACTAATATGGTTGCACAAGCAAGGAGTAACTATGTTTTAAGAAACATAGTGGTTAGAAATGCAGATGGAAAACCTGCTGGTGTCTTTATCAAGGATACCCCAAATAGTACCAAAATGCCTCAGGAAAAGGAGAAACAGGCTGAGGGTACAAATAATATTTTGATTAAGAAGGTGATGCAAAGAATCATGGAAAACTCATAAAACTTCTAGGATCTATCTGATCCAAAAACATTTCAATATTTTTTATCGTTTAATGAGGCATCAAAAGAAAGTGCAACTCCAAATCAATCATGAAGTTCAATCATCAACACAAATCTTCAAACATGCTAGAGGCATTATCATATGTAATCATCCATCAAATCACCATTAAAAAATATTATCCATAGATATCAAACTATTATACTTGTATATCCATATATTTTTTCATGAAATATGAATCATTTAAATCTTTCATCTATCCATTACTTGTAGAAGAAAACCAAGAATTGTCCAACTAGGGAATTTACTATATTCTGGTCATGAAAATATAGTCATAAACAGTCATTAATAACTCTCTCAATATTGATAACCAAGCCAATCGCTCTGGTCAGATTATAGAAATTCTAGTTATAGAACATTTTTGAAACTTAAAGAAAGATCCAATGGTTAAATAAAAATCTATGATGATTCTTCCAAAACTGGTCGTCGTGAATCAGGGTTTGGGCAGTTACAAATGGTTTTCACCAAAATACTCATAACTTTCTCAAAATTGCATGAAATCAACTCAAATAAAAATGAATGGAAATATTATTCAATTTTATTAAGCATCATAATATAAATACACTTCTTTCTAGACTGTACATGTCTGTACAAGTCATGAAAACAAGAGGGAAAACTTTCAAGACAACAAAACAATAGATTGAACAATGAAAATATGATACCAAAATTGCTTCCAATGCTTCCCAATCCTTCTCCAACTTTACATTATGATTAGGTTATAAAATACAATGATATATAAAGCCTCTTGACATTCAAAACCTCTCTAACTACCCTCAAAACTGATGGAAACCACTTTTTCACCTTCTTTTGCATTTTGACAACATTTTTGCTTGACAACTTTTATTGTCAAGTTGACAACTTTTGCAACTTTAACCCAATGACCTTAAAACTTTGTAATAACCTTAGAAACATGTCAACTAAAAATATTAATGAACCGTTACATAATTTCCATCCTTCCATGTATGGTTTTACATCATTTTACCTATTTGACCAATCTATTCCCTAAATGGACAATTATGACAATTTTGACAAAATGGCTCATTTAGCCTTACATCAATGGACTCAATACATCAAACATGAAATTATGAAATAAAATGGATCATGTTATTATCTCTACCTTATTTGGAACCTCCTAGAGCTTTTCCTTGTAAATAGGTGCTCCTGCACCATACTCCCAACCTTGAAAGCTTTCCAAGTCTCTTGGAAAAAGAAACTAGCAACACATCATTTCCTTTGATGCCTTTGTCGTTATCTTCATGTTTTCCTCTTCAATATTCTTTCCATCTTTCCATATGCTTGATTCCTTTTCTACATAATTCTTCAACCAAAATCTCTTGACTCCCTTCAATGGGGTGCATATGGATTCCTTTCATGGTGCTGCTCCAAACTCTTGTCTACCCTCCAGTGCTGCTACAACAACTCTCTTGCCTCACCTAGGAGTTCTCCTCTTTGCCTCTCTCCCCAGGACATTTTGCAACCATGGAACTCTTCCTTAGGCCCTTGGACCATATCCTATGGCCCCATGATAGACCTTCATGTCTTCCTACTTGGAGCCAGTGGATGAGCACCTGCAACCACAACTCTATCCATAAGAATCAAAATACCCAACATTGCCTAGTGTAGATTCTCTTCTATTTACATGCTCAGAATATTCTGAGCTCTGATACCAATTTGATGCAGAGTATCATGGAAAACTGATAAAAATTATAGGATCTATCTGATCCAAAAACATTTCAAGTTTTTTTATTGTTCAATAAAGCATCAAAAGAAAGTGCAACTCCAAATCAATCATGAAGTTCAATCATCAACACAAATCTTCAAACATACTAGAGGCATTGTCATATGTAATCATCCATCAAATCAACATTAATAAATATTATCCATAGATATAAAACCATTATAGTTGTATATACATATTTTTTTTTCATGAAATATGAATCATTTAAATCTTTCATCTATCTATTACTTATAGAAGAAAACCAAGAATTGTCCAACTAGGGAATTTACTGTATTCTGGTCATGAAAATATAGTCATAAACAGTCATTAATAACTCTCTCAATATTGATAAAAAATCCAATCTCTCCAATCAGATTATAGAAATTCTAGTTACAAAACGTTTTTGAAACTTACAGAAAGATCCAACTATTAAATGAAAATCTATGATGATTCTTCCAAAACTGGTCATCGTGGATCAGGGTTTGGGCAGTTAAAAACGGTTTTCACCAAAACACTCATAACTTTCTCAAAATTGCATGAAATCAACTCAAATAAAAATGAATGGAAAGATTATTCAATTTTATAAAGAATAATAATAGAAATACACTTGTTTCTAGACTGTACATGGCCGTACAAGGCCTAAAAACAAGAGGGAAAACTTTCAAGACAACAAAACAATAGATTGAACAATGAAAATATGATACCAAAATTGCTTCCAATGCTTCCCAATCCTTCTCCAACTTTAAATTATAATTTTGTTAAAAAATAAAATGATATATAAAGCCTCTTGACATTCCAAACCTCTCTAAATACCCTCAAAACCAATGGAAACCACTTTTTCACCTTCTTTTGCATTTTGACAACATTTTTGCTTGACAACTTTTGCAACTTTAACCCAATGACCTTAAAACTTTGTAATAACCTTAGAAAAATTTCAACTAAAACTATTAATGAAACTTTACATAATTTCCATCCTTCCATGTATGGTTTTACATCATTTTAGCTATTTGACCAATCTATGCCCTAAATGGACAATTATGATAATTTTGACAAAATGGCTCATTTAGCCTTACATCAATGGACTATATACGTCATACATGACCTTATGAAATAAAATGGATCATGTTATTATCTTTGCCTTATTTGGAACCTCTTGGAGCTTTTCCTTGTAAATAGGTGCTCCTTCACTAGAAGGGCAACAAACCTATTGGCCCAAATATGTATAAGGAAAAGATGAAAACACTAGAGAGTTATGTACCTCATCCAAAAAAGGTGGACAAACCACAGAGGGGAAATGAAGCTAAACTGGCTACTCAAGTAGAAGATGTAGATTTCCCAAATTAGAAATTAGATATTTCTGATATGACATACACCCCTGTGGATATGGGACAACTTTTGTCTCAAGTAACTGTTAAAGTGCCTCTGCTAGAAATGATGAGAATAGGAGAGCACAAGGAAAAGAATCTCACATGGGTGAAAAGTGTCAGCTCTACCAAAAATATAGAATAGAAGGATAAATCATCAAAGGAATTTGATGAACTGGTATCATAGATTCCCCAAATTTATTTGGATACAAATATTGTTAGCACTATTATAGAAACTGTCCATCCTTTTTTCCTAACATTGTTAATAAATGGAAAAATGTTGAAGAACTACATGATTGACTCTGGAGCATCCAATACTATTATTCTTGTAGAATTCATGAGGTCTATGGGACTAAAGGTAGACACTCCACATGGGAGATTCCAAGCTATGGACTCCAGAGAGGTGCTTGTCATAGGTACTATTAAGGCTTTGCCTTACAAATTGGCAGCTTTCCCTGATGAAGTGCTGACTATGAGTGTATTGGTTGTAGACATTCCCCCCAATATGGAATGTTATTGTCAATAAAATGGATTGCATCCATGGGGGGAAGCATCCAATGTGATTTATCATTTTCCAATTTCAACATAAATGGTGAAAACATCAAAGTATCAAGGGAAACTAGAACACCTTATATGATTGAGGAACAAGATGATAACAACATGAATTGTTTCTTGGATACTGAAATAGGGTCATTTCAAGTGTAAGAAAGTCAAACTGTAAAAGGATCACAACCTACATTGTTGTCAGAAGATGTAAATAATTTATCTGAACAATCTAACTTATGGATAATGTATTTTGATGGTGCTAGTTCTAAGGAGGGGGTTGGTGCTGGAGTTTTGTTGATATCACCCTCTGGAAAAACCTTCAAATTTTCATTTTATCTTCTATTTATTTGTACAAATAATGTAGCAGAATATGAGGCTCTATTGATAGGTCTGAGACTAGCTGCAAGGCATGGAATCAAATGCATTAGGGTTATTGGAGATTCTGAGCTAGTCGTATCTCAAATCAGATCTAAATATGCATCAATGAACCATAGATTGAAGAAGTACCAAAATGTAGTATGGGATGAGATAGAAAATTTTGATGCATTCAATATTGACTGTATGGATAGAAGCCAGAACAGAATGACAGATCTGCTAGCTAATATTTCCCTAAGGCCTGAAGACAATACCTTTTCTAGAATTTCTGAGATAGAAGTTCAAACTAGGCCTTCAATACCTGACAATGTTGATAGCTAGAAAGTGTTTGATGATGATGTAGATATTCTTAGATTCTTATATTGTGAGGAAGGTCTTGATAATAAAGAGATAGATTTCACAAAGTATGTGAAAAACATTGATGGAAAGGATACTGTCCTGGGAAAAGAGATATTGCATCTAAAGTCAAATAAAGTCCCAAAAGGATTAGTTGTTCTGGAGAGAGCCTTTGATAGTAAGGACATACCATACTCTGTCACATGTGTAAATAGATCTAAATATTTGGAGGAAGTTAATGTGGAAATAGAAGAAGTTCCTAAGAACTTATTTATTGGTAAGAAAATGTCACCCAAGGTGGAGAAGGATCTGACTGATCTTTTAAGGAAATACAAAAAAGGTCTTTGCTTGGACATATGATGACCTAAAGGCATATAATGAAGAACTATTTCAACATGAAATTACATTGAAAGAATATTCCAAGCTCTTTAGGCAAAAGCAGAGACCCATAAATCCTACCCTTAGGCCTAAGATGGAACAGGATTTGAAAAAGATGAAATATGCTGGGATAATCAAGCCCATTAGACATTCTTCCTGGGTCTCTAATTTGGTCCCTGTTAGAAAGAAGAATGGGGACATCAGACTGTGTGTGGATTTTAGGAACTTGAACTTATCTTCCTTAAAAGAAAATTATGCTCTCCCAAACATGGAGAATATGTTGCACAGGGTCACTGGGTGTGAACTTATGTACATGATGGATGGATTCTCTGGGTATAATCAGATTATGGTCAAAGAATCAGAGCAGTTCAAGACTGCTTTCACCACGCCATGGGGAACATATGTGTATGTGAGGATGCCTTTTGGTTTGATGAATGTTGGGGCTACTTTTCAAAGGGCCATGGATGTTGTATTTTTAGACTTCCTACAAAATTTTCGTGAGGTCTATAAGGATTATCTTACAGCTTATTCAAAAAAGGAAGAGCAACATTGTGAACACTTGGAAATTTTTTTTGAAAGAGCCTTAGAATTTGGGATTTCTCTCAATCCCAAGAAGTGCATCTTTGGGGTGATAGAAGGTAAATTATTAGGTCACATTTTTTCAAAAGAAGGGGTTAGAATTGACCCAGATAGGGTAGCTTCTATTGAAAAAGTGCCCATCCCAAGAAATGTCAAGGGAATTTAGTCACTCTTTGGAGAGGTAAATTTTCTCAGAAGGTTTGTAACTAACTTTGCTGAAAAAAGTAGACCAATTTCAAAAATGTTAAAGAAGGATGCTAAAATGGAATGGGATGGGGAGGCCACAAATTCTTTTCAAGATATTAAGAAAGCTATTAAGGATGCCCCTATTCTGAGAACTCCTCATTATTCAAATCCCATAAATATTTTTTCATTTGCATCTTGTCATACTTTGTTGCTGTGTTGTTACAAAAAAATGAAGAAGGGTTTGAGCAGCCTATTGCCTTTTTTAGAAAATCATTACAGGCTGTAGAGCTCAAGTATGATATAACCAAGAAGTAGGCCTATGCATTAGTAAATTTTGTGAAAGATTTTAAGTGTTATGTAATAGGTGCCATTGTAGTGGCTTATGTCCCTTCAACATCAGTTAAGGACATCTTTACTCAAAAAGAGGTGTCAGGAAAGAGATGTAGATGGATAAATAGGATTCAAGAATTCAATATAGAAATCCAAATCATAAAGCTAGTTAGAGGATGGGTTTAGCCAAACTGATGGCTAGTGCAAACTTGGATGCTAATCACATTAATACCCTAGAGGAAGAGCAGAGACCTTTCATTTGTAACCTTGACCATTGTGTCTAGTACACTAACATTATTTATTATTTACAAAGGATGAATTATCCATAGGGCATGGATGAAAATAAGAAAAGAACACTTAAATTGCAAGCCATCTATTTTTCCCTGATCAGAGATGAGTTGTGGTGGAGGATCCTTGAAGGAATTTTATTGAAATGTGTTGATAAGGAACAAGCAAGAAGGATCTTGTAAGAGATGCATAATGGAGTGTGTGGTGGCCATTACATGGCCAAAAATACTGCACATAATATTTTGAGATCAGGTTTCTGGTGGCCAACTATTTTCAAAGATGCTTATCAACTAGTTAAAAAATGTGATGCTTGCCAATGTTTCTCTGGTAAGCTAAAATTCTCAGGTAATGTACCCCTCACATGAGTAGAAGTTCAAGCCCCTTTTCAGTAATGGGGTATTGGTTTTATAGGAGAGATGTCTACAAAATCCAGTGGAGGACATTCATGGATTATTGTGGCTATAGACTAATTTACTAAGTGGGTGGAAGCAATTCCCACTAGGATAGATACAAGTAAAGTGGTGATTGATTTTTTGCTGAAGAACATAATTACTAGATTTGGGTGCCTAGAGAAAATAGTCTCAGATAATGCCATGTGTTTTAAATCTGAGGAATATGTTAAATTTTGTGCTGAATATGGTATTCATACCTCTTACTCTGCACCTTATCACCCACAAGGAAATGGCCAAGTTGGATCCACTAATAAGAGCCTCCTCAAGATTATTAAAAGAGTTCTAGATACAAACAAGAAGGCATGGGATTCAAAGTTGACATTGGTTGTATGGGCAGATAGGGTGACATAAAAAAAGGGTATAGGATGTGCACCTTTTGATCTGGTCTATGGGATCCAAGAAAGATTTCCCCATAACAATTTGATGCAGATGTACAAGTTTGTACAAACTTATGATGATGTTATTGATAATGACATGCAATTGAGAATTGATGAATTGGTGGAATTGGATGAAGCCAGGAGGGAAGCTTCTGTGAAAAGTGCAAAACTTCATTTGTAGGTCAAGAAATTGTATGACAAGAAGGCAGTCTCAAGACATTTTTATGTGGGAAATTATGTTCTCATGTGGAATTCCAGGTTGGAAGATAAATGAAAGCATGGAAAATTTGAACCAAATTGGATGGGACCTTATATTGTCCATGAGAGGTATGGGCAAAACTCATATTTATTGAAAGAGCTTACTGGGAATATTTTAGAACTGCTAGTTCATGGATATTTCTTGAATTTATACTTCTCATGAAGTTTAATTATTCATGAACATGAGGATTGTATACATAGTGTGTTTCTGTAAGTGTGTTTCTTTTTGTCTTAGTTTAGTTTGTTTTCCTGTTGTGTGGTAGTTTTGTTTTCTAGTAGGTTGGTCTGCTTTCCCTAAGATTTTGAATTCTTGTAATACCTACAGGAGGTATTCACCCCTTGAAAGAGCCACTGTTAGGTATATTGAATTTGTTTTCAAACAATTGGTTCATGGTTTGTTTTTGCAGAGTATATTGTGAAGAACACTTGAAAAAACCCTTGTTTCATGTCTCAGAGTACAAAATTGTGGCCATAAAACCCTAAGTGTCGAAAAGGTTTCTATTTTCATGTTAATTTTTGTCACTTAAATTCATGTCTTGAATGGGTCCCTTTTTAAAATGTTCATGTTGTTAAGTTGTCATTGTTCTAACCCCGAGGTCCTATATTATTTCCTAAGTCCAAAGTCTGCGAGATTAATTAAATTCACTATCTATCGAGCTAATGTATTTTGATCCAATGGCTCTCGCATTCCCTCTATGTGAAGATGATCAAATTTTAATCTTTAAGGCAACATGTCATTGTGCCACATATCTTTTGTAGGACCAGATGCATCAAAGATATAGATCAAAGGACATCTGAAAGATGCTTTTCATCTGATGGTTGGCGCATTACCTTTATCACAAAGATGAGCGAAGGATATCATTGAGGGAACGTGCCATTGTGACACATGGAGTCTAGAGGGCCAAAGTGTTGTAAAAAACGAAAGGCTAAATCGAGAAAAATTTAAATTTGATCCAATAGTTGGCGCAAAGGCTTATGGTCAAGATGCACACAAAATAGTCATTAAGGGATTGCACCATGCTACCATGTGGAATCTGGTGGGTCCGATGGATGATTAAAGGTTATAATAAATCAACGGTATCTTTAATAAGATTCAACGACTAGTATTAACCCTTAATCACAAGATGAAAGGTTTTTACCCATTAAGGGAACATGACGTGTTGACATGTGTTTAAGTTGGTGGGACCTCATAGCAATGTAAGGACAAATAAAGACCAGTTAAGTTAGATCTAATCTAATGGCTAGCGCAAAGCCTGAGATCAAAGGTGATGGTGTTTTAACCAATAAGGCATTGCGCCATGTTGCCATGTATCTTTCCAAGATTGAGGTCGTAGATTATAAAGTTGATTAAAGGTACTAAACATAGATAAGATCCAACGGTCAGCGCTAGCCTTAAGAAGAAAGTGTTTTATCTTTACTCTTTAAGGGAAAATGACATTGTGCCATGTGTCTAAGTTGATGGGGCCCTCATAGTAACATA
Organism: Thuja plicata; assembly: GCA_018584345.1. Classification (NCBI taxonomy): domain Eukaryota; kingdom Viridiplantae; phylum Streptophyta; class Pinopsida; order Cupressales; family Cupressaceae; genus Thuja; species Thuja plicata. The sequence continues at coordinate 868,943 of MU227089.1, read as the reverse complement.
GAGTTAAATAAAGATCAGACGGGCTGGGAAGGATCTAACGACTGGTGCAAAGCCTTAGATCAAAAGTGACTGGAAGTTAACTATCAAGGGAAAGTGACATGATGCCACATGTCCCAAGAGATGAACATTGTGGAAGATTTGTTGTGGACCCTCCAATACAAGGAAAATTCAATAAAATTGACGGCTCTTTTTTAAAATACAAAAGTAGAAAATTTTAAACAGTTGTACACCAAACATTAAACTCGGAGGAGTAATGGCTAACGTGTGTTTTCTTCTCAGTCAAAATTTAATGCTTAAAGTGATGGTATTTCCATCATATCAATCACTCAATTCATTGTGCATAATTGATAGCAGTTGTAGAGTGAAGTGAAGTTGCAGTGATCGCGGCCGAATTTTCAAGCTTCCTGCTAAACGGGTAATTTTTTGGTACTAGTACTTATGAGTCATAAGAAATTTAAAAGAATTAGTAAGGTTCAGAAAGAGAAAGACTTTATTATTCATATTAGGCTGTTAAACTTTAAATTCATGATGCCGCTAAGAAGAGAATTCATCGGGAAGGTCAATTATAAGGATAGAAATGTCTGTGATGATTTGCTACAACAATTAACAATGTCCACTAATGATTCCTTGAAGACGAAGGAATTAGTCTCCAAGGATCCACGCTTAAAAATTACTAAAGGGTTATATGATTTGGGTCAGTCTGTTAGGGATGCCAAGATAGGTATGACTGGCTTGGCCTTGTTTAAGGTGCTCTTTGGCTAGAGATATGCTAATCCCCCACACAATAATGTATGGCAGTTTGATGTAGGCAAGTTGGTAGTGCCTGGTATTTTTATGGATATGGACATGCTTACACATATAGCTAGGAATTATGATAGCATATCCAAAGTAATCAGGGACAAAAATGGGCAAGTCCTAATTAAGGTAATTGCACAAGATGAAATAGGTATTCATTCTAAATGATCCAAAAACTTCCATGGATAAGATTGATTTTGTTCAGTTAAAGGAGGTTTTCTAAGCCCAGAAGAAATACTTCAGAGTAGGGCCCCTCAAGCAATACTTTGGCATAGTTTGGGACTTAATTCTGGTAGGGCCTAACACAAAAGAACCTTTCAAACTTGACTATTTTACTTTTAAGGGAAAATTAGTTTATAGGGCTCTTTGTCAAATATGTGGAGATGATGAGAAAGTTGAGATGCTTATCCACTATATGCTAATGATGGTTGAGATTTTGCATCCCCATATAGCAATGGTTTTTTATTTCACCCCATAAATTGCAGACTTGATTCACGAAGGGCTGATAGGTGTCTAGAATACAAAGATGTCGAGACCTTTTTCATGGTATTCATTGTTGATGCATGTGTTTCTATATTTGGGGTAGATTATTTTGAGAAGGAAATGGAACTAACAAGATTTAAGGACAATGAAATCATGCTTGTACAATTGTGGAATGCAGACATGAATTGGGACAATAAAGAGGCCAGCTACATCAATTTTGACAGGTATTTTGCTTTGACACTCTGGACATATTTGTTGAAAGAGGACCCTAGAATTCCTAAAGCATTATCAAAATTATTAAGGCCAAAGGAATTTGACCCAGAGCTCAATATAGTACATAACTGGGGTGATTTTATCCCTTATCCAGTGTCAAATGTATTTAGGGTCTACGGTTTCAGGGGAGTGCCAAATATTTTACCATACAGAGTGCCCCTTAAGATAGGATTGGCAGAGGTCCTGAGACAAATTGGAAGTTTGCAAGAAGATGCCCTGACTGGAAGAGGGAAAGGAACAATATTTCTTGTAATTACTATTGACCATCAGTTTATCATCACCAAGGGAGGATGGAAACACTTGCAGGATTTTTTGAAACCATATAAGTTGACCACATCAATATCCAGGTGTGCTGACCCTGAGGGTTTCATTAAAGACATGTTTAGGGAAAATACAAAGTGTGTAGTGTTGAACCATCAATTCAACTTCCCGGAAGACATAGTCAGAAATGAATTTGGCTAGATTAACCAGGAAATAAAGAAATAAAAATGGTTGGCTTACAAGAAAATCCTTGATTTTATTCACCATTTTGATGACACATATGATCCTTTAAAGGATTTTCATCCTTGGGCCAAGAAGATTAAATCACTGATGGATATGTTTGAAGAGATTATGCAGGATTTGAACCAAAAAATGGATAATATATTGCAAACAGAGCCAGAGAAGGCTAAAGCAAGTTTGGGTAAAGCTTTCCCTATTAGAAACATCCCACGAGGAGAGTATGTAGTGTACAAATGGAGGGGATATAGCACAATTTTACCAACAAGTGGACAAACTAGTGATCCTAAAGGAAAGAGGCCACTAGAGCCTAGTGCACAAATTTTTCCATCTCCCAAGAGGCAAAATTTAGAAGAGGGACAGCAACAACAACATGTACAGGTCTATTCTTCTTCCCAAACCCTAATGCGCATGGATGAACAAGCTATAGCTCAACAATTAGTGAAAATGGGAAACACTGGGCATATCTATGTTATAGCTGATGAATTGCAGGAAGGAGTTCCTGAAGAGCCAAAAAGTGATCAACTAGATCTGATAGTACCAGAATTTGCTGGAAAAGAGCTAGATCCATTAACACAATAGACAAGTTTCAAATTTCTCTTTGATTATAGCTTTATTAAAGAGAGAATTTTTGCAATTCTTATGGAGAATTCATATTGATGAATTCAAGAATAGATTCCTACAAAAGCAAGAGGAATAACCTACAAAAGGCATAGAAGAAATTGAAAATGAAATAAAATAGGAGATGTTATCTAGATTTGAAAAGATAACTCCTGAAGAAGGCAGGGAGCTAGTCAAGAGGGAAGGAGTATTGATACTGATGACATTAAGTTTTTCCATTAGTATTCTTAAGTGAAAAACATGATAAAGGTCATCAATATAGGCATAACTGACAGAAAACATACAACATAACTAATGAGATAACAATGCTTGACATGAAAATGCTAAGTACAAAATTTCCCAATGAACACTGACAAGTCTTGAACTGACAACAAAGCATAAAGGACATCACCGGCGAAACAATTTTCGGTACATCGCCGACAGATCCAAAATCACTAAACTAACGGTACAGTTTTGTGAACATCGCTGACAGAGAAGAAAAGGAAAGGAAACCATTGAACAGTTCAAAATAGGTATACCGATAGAGCTGAAGACCGATAGAGAAAAGAATGAAAGAAAACTAATAGACTGACAGAGCAGCCCGACCATTAGAACCGACAGTCAGTTACAGAACCCGCAAAAAGTGGATCTGACTTTCCACGTCAGATAAAACATTGTAACTCTATTTATAGGATTTTAATTTGTTTTAAAACATTACTTGAGGGTCAAGCAAGCATATTGTAAATGTTTTAAAGCATCCTAATAGATCTAAAACACAACTAACTAAAGATCAAGCTCAAGTTGTAAGCCTTGGATCTAGAGTTAATATGAAAAAAGTGAATCAAGAATGGACCTAGAAACTAGTATATAGATGTTCAATCATTTGTAATAGGTAATGAGTTGATAAATGATTGTAGCCATGAAGAGCATCTAAGCAAGATAAGTGAATTCATGCAAAGTTTAGAAATAGATCATATATGTTCTCAAGAACACAACCAAGGCTAGTGACGAGCAGAGACAAGGTATCATTCAATCACTCAAGGTGATTACTTATAAATTGTAAGCTTTATAAGATCTGTTATCAGAAATTAGAGATTTTATATACTATTAGATCAACATTTATATTGTAGTTGCATTCTAACAAGGGCATCACATCAGAAATCATTTTGTAGAAGGTGGACTTAACAGCTCTTGATAAATCTCTTAACAGAGTGCACACCTAACGGTGTTTCTAAAGCTTTAAACGAAGTAGATCCTAATAGATCTCCACTCTAATAATCCTAATAGGGTAGATCATCAGAAGTGATCAAATTTTAAGCCTTAACCAGCTCCCTTCTTATCTGCAGGTAGTGAAGTTTTGTGGGTGACATCCCCACTATAGTTTTTACTTCCTAACAGGAGTTTTCTGCAATATCATATCTTGTGTTATGTGTTATTTACTTACATGTATGTTTCTTGAATGTTTACACATGTAAAGAACTTATCTTATGATTTCACATACATAAAGAAAGATGAACAGATAGATAGGTGAATATACAAATTTGATGACACAAAGGTTATGGGCCAATCACATAAAAAGTTTTAGAGGTACTAATTCACCCATCCGCTCTCAGTACATCATTCCAGTAATTCCAACAATTGGTATCAGAGCTAAGTCTCTTTCTTGAAAAGCTTAAAGACTTAAGAGAAAAAGATCAAGACAATGGAAAAGTATAGACTGGACAAGACTATTGAGAATGAGCAGTTACAAATTCAGATTTACTATGAGTAGTACAAAGAGGTGAGAGTAAGCATGATAAAGTTGCTTGATGAAAGAAATATTATGGCAACTAGGCTTAATGAGAAAGATTATCAAGAAGAGGAGATCCTAGATTACTTCAACTCAGCTGAATCGTCAATAAGCAAAGCATCAGACACATCAGTAGAAGAAATCACTAGTCTACAAGAAGTCAATCTACATCTGACAGAGCAAATCAAGATGCTGCAAATTGGTCAAGAGACTCAGATGATAAAAATGATTGTGTCATGAATGATTCAAGAAAATTTGAATCAGAGAGAACATTGGCTATTGATGATAGGAGGAAAATCATAGAGAAGCTACATGAAAAAGAATCAAAGATTCAAAGACTTACTGGTCATCACCATGAGATTACCAATCAGATTATTCTTATGAGTCAAGAGGAAAATAGATTAAATACTGAACTCATTGAAAGAATACAGATCATCGGTGAGCTAAGAGAAGAGAATGAGAAGCTAAAGCATGAAGTCAGAATTCAGAATCAACATAATGAATTAATCAAAAAAGCTGAAGATAGCAATAAAAGAATGGATGATTTCCTTGACGGACAAAGAAGAGTCAACAATTACACAGGTATAGGGTACACCGACAATGGAGAATCATCTAATCAAATAGATCAAAGGAATGTTTATGCAACTCTAAGAACCAAGAAGTGGTCATGCAATCACTATGGAAAACCAGGCCACACCTCAAACATTTGCAGAAACAAAATAAAAGGTATTCCTCAATCACAATTTACTTTCATTGGTAATTGTTATAAATGTCACAAGAAAGGACACAATGCATTTGAATGCAGATCCAAGGTGACAAATCCAAAGAAGGAAACCTACATGGACAAGTACTGTCCTACCTACAAAATGAATGGACATACACATCAGGAGTGTTGGAAAAAGAACAAGAAAGCATGGACACCAAAAGAACCTGATAATGGCTATAAACCGACAAGAATCGGTAACTCATATGTTTGGGACTATAACACATGGGCAAACTACACAGTATGTGGAAGGTATGGTCATATTTCTACCAATTGTATGAGAAAATAGACAAGAAGACCAAGAGGATGGACCAATCCAGGTATGGCATGTTTACATTTTCATAAGGTTGGAAATGTGGTAAAAGATTACAAAGACCGACTGACAGACACAATCACTTATCCCAATGGAAACACCATTCATGACATCAAGAAGATGAGAAACAAGATGTGGAGAAAAGCTACAAACATTGAAGGTGCTAGAACAAGCAATTTAAATGATGACACCCCATCCAATGGATCTAGTGGCATCATTATTCCCAACTAAGGTGCACAAGTAAGTATGGAACTGCATTATGACAAGTTATATTATGCATCGGTTCCATTACACATTAATCACATTGACAAAATTAGCATTATTGAAGATGCACTATATTTTTACTTGTAATATTGTTGAAAAACAATTCCATTAGTTATTGGGTACAAATAAGCATCGGTGAACACACACAGTAAAGTTGACACTACTTACCAAAATATCGGGCATTACACAAAAGCCAAGTCGCTAAGTGTAACCAACAGACATCGGTGATCTTTGAGCCAATAGAAGTTGTCATCACCATTTTATCAACAATCATCAGTGAAAACACCAAAGCTGCTAGCTACTCCAAAACTTTGAGCCTACACTGATGAAATCAGTCTTTGTATATCGATGAGTTGTTGGGCATTAATGACAACTTAGGGCACAAAAGTTATAAAAGCACAATGGAAGAACTCATTTCACACCCATGATTTTTGAGCAAGAAAGAAAAGATAAGAAGAGCAATTAAAGAGAAGATTGAAGTGCGACCTCAGCAAGATTCAAACATGACTCAAAAGATTCACGAGCAATCATAGAGATTTAGTAAGTACGTACAATCACCGACCGCACTGTTTAATTTACAAAAAGCCCTAATTTTCAAAATACGATGGTATCTACTTCAAGAATAGCAAAATTGAAAGAGGATAAGAAGAAAATGATTAATATTATTAGCAATAGTACTTGTGTTGAACCTAAATACAATTTACACCCAGAAATTGCATCGCAACCCGATGATTCTGGAGTATTCTCTAGAATCCCACCTAGGGTTTTGCTGGTAGAGGACGTAAGGTCCTATATACATTGCAAGATCTCAGAATCAGGAGATCTAGACCTGGAAAATTCCTATAAGGCACTATGTAATGAAACTAGAAACCTGAAAGAAGAGAACAAGCATCTGGACGTGAAAGGTCTGACAAATGCATTACACTTTCCTAGGGTTTTTAAGATAGAATGGATACGAATAGTTCTTAGCAGAATGCATAACCATACATTGTGGCTTGATGAGCCTAAATGAATAAAAAAATATGTTATTCATGTGGTTACTGGATATCCCACAACTGACAAGCCAAAAGGTCACAAGAACCCATCCTTGAAGGAGGTAGAAAATTTTACAGGTGCAAAATCAGACAAAAGAGGTCTCAAGGTTAATACCGTCACCGACGAGGAACTTAAGGTTGGTGAATGTGTGATAGGTTATAAAATATTTTAGGCTAGCAGAATGAATAGAATAGCAAGCACTGCTATGAGCACAGCCTACAAGATCATTAAAGAAGGAAAAAATATGGATCTTGTAGAAATATTATTAACTCAACTTGAGGAGAACATGAACACCATAAGGTCTTCAAGGACAAACACTTGTAAGTTTGGTTCTCTAATTATGTGCATATTCTTTTACTTTGAAGAATACTTTCCTTCCATAGGAAAAGTAGTATGGGACACAAGCAAACCAGTCACTATACAGATATGTGAGAACATAGAATCATTAGGTACAGATTTTGATGACCTAATGAAGGATTATTTGAAAGGATTTAAGGAAAAGATGCAAGTGAGAACAAGGATACCTGAGAGTTTGATACAAGAACACAAGGAAGACATATTTTTTATGGTGGATACTGATTTTACCTATATCAAACCAGTAGTACCTAGAAAATCTTGGTTGTCAACATTAGATTATGAGATCAAAATAGGACAAGCTACTAAGTGCATCCAGGCACTATTGAATGAACCAGTGGACAGAAAGGAACCAAGATTTGGCACATATGAAGAAGCCAAACAAAAAATCAAGTCAGATCTTGTTGTCAAGAAAATTGTAAACAAGAAGAACAAAATGGTAAAATACTTAACCAGGAAGTTTGCAGTTACAGAAGAAGGTGAAGAGGAAATAGAAAGAGAGGAGGAAGAAATCGAGGGCCAGTCACCATCGGTGAAGATATAGAAAAGAGTGATACAGAGGCTACATAGTTAGATTCACCGCCTCCTCCTCCACCTAAGAAATCAAGAACAACTACTGCTTCAAGGACAAGAAGCAAAACTGCAAAGGAAGCAACTCCTTCATCGCTGAAGAAAGGAAAAGTGAGAACCTATAAGAGGAAACCTGTGTCACCAAAAGAGAAATAGACCAAAAGGAGGAAGTTAAACAGAACTAGAGAAGATCTAGAAGACTCAGCTATGGATGAAGCTGATATAGAAATACAAAAAGGGAAAGAACCCTTGATTCCAAAGACCATTGATGAAATATGTAAGAACATTTCAGAATCACCATCTATTTCTGATCCTAACATTAGGAAATGGTTGAAATTTGATCTAGAGGATCAAAACAAGATTGAAGAAGCTATAATAGCTAAAATGTGCAAACATCATTATGTTCCACTTCAATTCTCACAATATGACGTACCCAAGGAACTAACTGAGATATTGTCTGCAAGATGGACATTTGCACGTCACCAAGAAAAAGAGATAAGAGAAAGAGTACTTGTTACGCTTATGCCTTCTGATTCAAAGAAGGAAGAGATAAGTGAAATGATGAAAAAGTATGAAAAGGAGTTCTCACCCAAAATGAGAGCATACAAATTTCTCAAAGGTAAGCTAATTGAGCTAGATCGGGAAAGCAATAAGAAGTGGTGCAAAATACTCAAAAATCCCACTAAGGAAGCAAGCCCGGAGAAAGAACACATCATCATCAAAGATGTACATGATGACTAATCAATGGAATTGGATAAAGAAGAGAGTGATACAGTAGGCCCCAAACATATTGAAGTTGTAGATGAGGTATGGCCCAACACCTTGACAAAACTCAGAGTGAAGAAAGCCAAATTCCACCAAGCCCAACTCATATTGACTTGGATAATGAAGCAGAGGTTACCAAAGAAGAATTGACAAAAAAAGGTAACATAAATGAGGATGTCAATGATGAAACATGGTTAGATAATGTCATTAATGACATCATAGGAAAAGACCTTGCAGAAGAAGTGCAAAAAGTTGAAGATGTCACTATTGCACAAGGTGATACCGATGGACAGGACACACTTAAAAACACTGCAGAAGTAAATACACTGACTAACATGAAAATATTAATAGAAGCTATTGATATTGATTCAAGTCAGGAGAAATCATCCAAGAAAGATGAGAACATACCTAAGGACATGGGTAAATATGAAAATAAGGATGCATCAGACACATAGAAGGATACAGACACATAGATGAAAGATACAACCGACACTCAGCAAGAGTTGTCTACTAAAAAGGACAAAGGAGAATATATTAACAAAGATGAAACATTGAGAAAGGATGAAGAGAAAGAAAAAAGTGAAGAAGTTAAGCAAGATGATAGCATGAAGCAAAAGGAAGAAAAATCTATTGATACACCCAAGGCCAATGAAGAGACATCTTCACACAACCAATAGGTGGAATTTGAACAGAAGCAACAAGAAGCTTCATCTTCTCAACCTTCACCTACCAAATCAATCCAATCTCAAGATCTATAGATGGTAGTTCACCAATTTGTCTCTCAACCAAAGAAGAAGAAGAAGAAGAAAGTTATAAAGAAAGACATCTTGGCTGTAACACTTGATGCAATAATTGAAATACCCAAGTGGGATGTATCTACTTTAGATACTAAAACACTTCAAAAGTTTGGAGTGATGTGTCAAAGAAAAGCCATACAGGAGAAAATGAAAAAGGCACATAGGAAAGCCCAAGCACTTGAAAAAGCTTGGGATATACTACATCAACTTGTTCCTGATCAAAATTGAAGATAACATATCATTCATGGAACAAATTACAATTCTTACTGACTCTATCACTACTCAAAGTGTAGATGCAGAGCAGGCAATGGAAGAATGGGAAGAGAAGAAGTGTCAACATAAACTAGTTGAAAAGATCAGCCAAGAAGTGGCAGAGAACAAGGTAAAGCTCTCTGGATTAGAAAGTCAATTAGAACCTATGATTGTAGAAGCTATTACCTTAGTTCAAAAATTGTGCACACTTGAAAATTTCAAAAAAGAGAATAGTGAAAAGTTGTCTTGGCTAGATTTAGATTTGACAGCAAGTGCACAAAGTTTAACCTCTGATGTAAATACAATAAAGTTGCATCACAACAAGATCATAGAAGTAAATAGGTTAAGACAAGAGATATGGGATGAAGAGACACAGTTTAGAAATGTGGTTACCGAGATATAGGCTCACATATTTCCAAACCTCATTACTCTAAAACAACACATTACAGATGCAAGGAATCTGATCTCAATGCTGGAGATGTCTGTGGTAGACAGCATCTACGATATGCATGTGAGAATATCACTTGAGAAAATGGCTCTAGAAAATTTGAAAGAAAAATGGGAGAAGATGATGGAGGAAATCAAAGCCTCACACTCACACATTTTTGAAAATTGGAAGTACCTTTGCCTTTATTATCAAAAAAGGAGGAATGAATAGTACATATGTACAATATACTACATTAGCAGAAAGAGAAAAGTGTTGGTGCCCAAAAACACTGAATTGAATTTCCTTTGGACTTGCCAATCCAATGATGGGAAATCCAATTATTTTTGGCCAACTAACGGGAATGATCAATTATGATCCTCTTCCCCTACGCTTCTG
>MU227089.1:830828-853983 GCA_018584345.1 Thuja plicata | reverse complement strand
GAATTTTGATTGTTTCTCTCATAGAGATTCCTTCCATAATCCCTCAAATTTTAATTGAAAAGCAATATGTTTTTGTATCCCATTTAATGTACTTCATCATATTATTAATTATTGGGCATAGATTTTATGATTCCATTTTTTAGAGTTTTATCACTTTATAGGGCTCTAAATTTTGCCAAAAATTGAGAGCTCCAACAAAAAGGATATGTATGTTGTATCTAAAAATAGATATGTACATAAACTTACACTTACCGGCATATGCATAGGGGGAGTCATTTCATGAATAAAAGAAAAATGACTAAGGAAGAAGTATACACAGGTGTACATACTAATATATTAAGTATGTTTCACATATCAATTTTTGATACTATTGTCAAAGGGGGAGAGTGATGACATTAAGTTTTTCCATTAGTATACTTTAGTGAAAAAAATGATAAAGGTCATCGGTATAGGCATAACCAACACATAGCACATAGAATAACTGACAAGATAACAATTCTTGACATGAAAATGATAAGTATAAAATTGACCGATGAACACTGACAAGTTTTGAATTGACGACAAAGCATAAAGGATATCACTGACGAAATAGTTTTTGGTACATCACCGATGGATCCAAAATCACTAAACTGATAGTACAATTTTGTGAACATCACCAACAGAGCAGAAAAGGAAAGGAACCTGATGAATAGTTCAAAATAGGGACACCAATGGAGCTGAAGACCGACAAAGCAAAGAATGAAAGAAAACTGATAGTGAGTAAGAGAACCTGACCATCAGAACTGATAGTGAGTAAGAGAACCCGCAAAAAGTGGATCTGACTTTCCACATCAGATAAAACATTACAACTCTATTTATAGGATTTTAATTTGTTTTAAAACATTACTTGAGGGTCAAGCAAGCATATTGTAAATGTTTTAAAGCATCCTAACGAATCTATAACATAACAAACTAAAGATCAAGGTCAAGTTGTAAACCTTGGATCTAGAGTTAATCTGAAAAAAGTGAATCAAGAATGGACCTAGAAACTAGTATATATAGATGTTCAATCATTTGTAATAGGTAATAAGTTGATAAATGATTGTAGCCATGAAGAACATCTAAGAAGTAGAAGTGAATTCATGCAAAGTTTAGAAATAGATCATATCAGTTCTCAAGAACACAGACAAGGCTACCGATGAGAAAAGACAAGGTATCATTCAATCACTCAAGGTGATTACTTATACATTGTAAGCTTTATAGGATTTTTTATCAGTAATTAGAGATTGCATATACTATCAGATCAACATTTATATTGTAGTTGCATTCTAACAAGTGCATCACATTAGAAATCCTTTTGTAGAAGGTGGACTTAACAACTCTTGATAAATCTCTTAACAGAGTGCACACCTAATGGTGTTGCTAAAGCTTCAAATGAAGTAGATCCTAACAGGTCTCCACTCTAATAATCTTAATAGGGTAGATCATTAAAAGTGATCAAATTGTAATCCTTAACCAGCTCCCTTCTTATCTGTAGATAGTGAAGTTTTGTGGGTGACATCCCAACCACAGTTTTTACTTCCTAACAGGAGTTTACACATGTAAAGAACTCATGTTATGATTTCACATACACAAATAAAGATGAACAAATAAATAGGTGAATATACAAATTTGATGACACAAAGGATAATGGGCCAATCACATAAAAAAATTTAGAGGTACTGATTCACCCCTCCCCTCTCAGTACATCATTCCATTAATTCCAACATATACTCCCCGAATGGGACATAGCTGATGCTATTATTTTAGATTCCATCAGGAAAGAAACAAAAATAGTTCATGTTATAGAGGCAGAAGTACAACAAGCTTCAAAGGGTGTGAATTTCAATGAAGATAAAGCAGCTCTAGTTATGTGTCAATTGAGGAAAAGAAAACCCAAGATAACTGATGGAGATACTCAGGCTGAGCATTTAGGTAGCCTTTTGGTAAGGAGAGTTGTAGAAATAGGGGTTGTTGAAGTGATAGGTATAAGTTTAGAATCTGCTAAATTTAGTGTATGTGTAGCCCAGAAACTAGAAGATGAACTCAAGAACCTAAGTGAGAAATTTGAGATATTTTTGGGTACCTATAATGAAGAGAAAATGAAGACTATTGAACAGGCTAAAAGGATTGTTGAACTAGAAGGTAAGAAATCATAAAGTTCTATTCCTCAGATGATGGTTGCTTGAGAACCTTACCAACCTTCATCATCCAGCGCATATGTCACTTATCCTCCTCCTATGCCATCAAGCCATGTTACTCTAATAGATGTGGAAATGGAAAGAGACAGTTTATTGGCTGAAAAGAAGAGGCTAGAAGAAACTTCTAAAAAAGAACTTGAAGAATCTTCAACATACAAAGAAGAAGAGGACTGGGTAAAACAAAGGCACATTGACAAGATATACTCTAGCCTCCTGAGATGCGCTAAAGAGGTGAACCTTTCCTATCTTTATTTTTTTAGGAAAAAGGGTTTTTAACATTATCAATGAATATGATGCAGACAAAGATAAGTGGGGTCTACTCATGGACACCTGGAAAGGAAAAGCGGCTGAGGTGAAATCATTCTATTCCATGTCCAAAGAAGAGAATAATATTGATATTGTTTTGACTAGAACTCACAAATGTCTGAAGCTAATGGCGGACTTGGATATCAAAAGGAATATCCTCATTAGAAAAGTAGAAACCTTGAGGAGAGAATTCTCAAAGGATAGATATGAAATGTACCCTAACATGTTTAAGAAATATGGTGATATTAAGAATGAGGTACTATGGTTAAGACAAATAAAATAAGCAATAAATTCTCAGACACATAGCATCATTACCTTGGAGGGCATAATTTTATTTGTTCAAACTATAAATATCCTTAACAAAGCCAGGGAATTTTTTGAGTTTTGGAAGGAAGAAGTTAAGAAGGAAAGTGTCAGCTGGGACAAGATCATCATAAAGAAGGATGAAATCCTTGGTTTTAACTGGCCAAGTGATGAGGTCTACACTTCTTGGAAGGACAAGTACACAATTGTTGATCCAAGTGAAGATGACAAAATGCAGATGGATGAAGAAGCCCAACAAGATGGTTGATACAGTTGAGAGTAAGGATTTGACATCAACAGAATCAAGGACAACAGACTCCAGATGGCTCACATTGAACAAATTTGAAGCAAATGCAAGTATAAAGTGGTCAAGAGACAAAATGTGCCAAATATCTATTGTAACAAGAGTGGTTATCACTCCATTATCTATTTTGTCCTTTTAGTGAGTCATTAATTTTTTCCTTATTCCAATTGATCTGAAGCTTGTTGAAATCCTAATATATAAAAGGATTCCCAAGATCATTGGAAAGGGCTGGAAAAAATTGTAATGTAAACCATATTGTAAAGTTTTCAGTCAAAGAGGGGAAGATAATATAATTTGTACTAGATATTGTAAGAAGGGAGAAATAAATAGTTGAGAGATATTTTGCAGGTTATCTCTGAGAAATTTGTATACTGAAATAAGTTTTTCTAAATATAATACAAAGATCCAAATTCCAATCTCTCCTGTATTATGTGTCATATGAGTTATGAATTTTCTGATTCAATAGCATAGTTTTTCTGTGTTTATGTACTTACTTGGGAGTTCTGATCTAGGATCAGATTAAATTAGGCTCTGATTTATGCATAGATTCATCTGACACACTACAAGGATTCAATCAGTAGTATGGGCTTTGGGGTGGTAGTATTATAATTTGAAGTAGTTGGAAAACACTAATTTTAGTATATTGTATTTGAGACAGAGTATTTCTTAAATGGATAAAGCACTGATCTGAAGCTTATAAGTTTTGTTTTATTTCATATCTAGTTGCACATTGGCTGTGTTTTCCTAAATGCAAACATCTTAAAATCCATTAATTATTCATCTGTATAAGTTTGTAACATTTTTCTATCTCATACTCCATATCATGGTTGATGTTCAATGGGTAGTTAGCCAATTACCTAGTATCTCCTAGTCATGTTGAGTTATTATGAGATTACTGCTTGATAGTAACTCTAAAGACATATCAGAAGGTATTGCACGGTATCCCCCCTTGGTATAGTAGGGCCTAAAGTTTAGAAGTATTGGGAGAGTGCTTGTTAGTTGGTCTTTTTCTTGCATAAGCATACATTTGGAGGTGGCTCCTCTATAAAAACATTTCATAAAAAGAAGAGGTTGTTGTTATTTCTATTACAAGCTAAAAAGGAACCAACACAACCACCTAACATTTTTACTTCATTTTCATGTGTGTAGGTTTGTGGATGTATGAGTGCTTGGATCAAGACTTCATCAACTAAAGGTTATTATTGTGAGATCATCTTACTTTTATTTATGTTTTTGATGAGTATTGTGTTTCTATTTTGTTCTCTTCTATTATCATAGTTTCATTTCTGTTGTTTCTAGTATATTTCCTAGTTATTTTTCATTGCCACTATACTCTATCTGTACGAGATATTTGTGCACCACACTGGTGTCACATAATCACATTGTCTTCTATGAATCATGCTGGTGTCTACAGAAGTGAGCTTACAAAGCTTGATGATTGTTCTCTATAATTCATCCTTTCAGTTTCCATGATCATAATATTTTATCATTTGGTATCTTCAAGTTGTTAGCATTTAATGTTTTTTTAGTCTAAGTTGTTTTTATTTAATACACATCATATTTGTGTCCCCCTAGGTCAACGTGCTAGTAAAATTGAGGTGGAACAAGGGAAGGCACATCCCTTGTGACTTTAATTGGTATTTAGGTTGGTGTACTTTTTCTTCTCCACATTTAGGTTAACCTTATGTGAACTAGAAACTTCTATATCAAGTCCTATTTCTATCCAAGTGAGAGTCCCACTACTGAGATGGTGACCATCACTCCAATTTCCCAACCTGCCCAGAGGGTTCTTGAGATGACTATTACATTCACCCTGCTAGATGAGTTGTACAATGGAGAGCTTATCCCCTTTATCTCCCATAATCGATTAATGATGTCTCTGTCAAGGGCATCTTGGTTGACCCTACTTGCTGGGTTGACATAATTACAAAGGATACTCTTTGTTAATGGCATAGACACAAGAAAATATGACAAGTTTCTTTCCATCATCAAAACACATGATGGGATATCTCTTCCCCCTTTTTCGTCTACCACTCTTATGGTCCAGGTAGAACCCAATGTGGTGTTCTCAACATTTATTTTAATTCCTAAATCAGATCTCTTCAGGGTCAAACTAGGTATTCTCCGGTTGACCTCTATGGGAGTCATCCCTTCTCTTATTCATAAATGTTTGAAGTTTCCTTATGAGGATACTATTCATACCATTTAGGACACTGGATATTATTATTTTTTAATATCATTTGGGCTTCTTCCTTGATCATTTCTAGCCTACTCTGATAGGACCCATCCATCCTTGAAATGATGCAACATTCCTTACCTATCAGAAGCATAAATCGAAGGAACTTAATCTAAAATCCATAGCACATTCCCTAGCTCAACCCTCTCATGAGGCTCAAAGTGATTCATCTTCTGTCCCTTCTTTATCATGGGATCAAAGAAATTGTGTTCCTCATGGGAATCCTCCTCACCTAACTCGAGCCACACAACCTCCAATAAAGTCCTATATTCCCGCATCCTCATATAGTATGGAAAAATGAAAGACACCCATGTTGTCAAAGCTCAAGGTGCATCTGGCTTTTATCATTTTGATAGTTGTAGACATACCTCACCCTATCTTTTATGGAAAGTGTAAGAGGTCTTCGAAGACTAGACCATCTCCTTTGGCACTTGCCTCTCATCCTTTTAGGGTTTCCTCTATTCCCCCAACTTCCTATAAGACAGAGAGAGGAAGGGTGCCTATGATTGAGCCAATAATGACCACATTTGATCCACCTCCTAATCTATTAGTAGAGCCATCTCCTTCTCTAGTGAAAGGATTTATGACCTCTCTTATAGAGAAGGATGATGATACACCCTTGTAAGCTTCTCATCTAGTCCCACATATTCATTAGAACTAGCTTTCATGTGAGCATAAGCATCATCAATGGGAGAGGGACTTGGTGCGTGAGGCTGCTAAAAGGGTAGAGAGCATGTCCTCCAAGCTTGTATCTTCCACCTCTAGATTTTCTCCTACTTTCATTGTAGTTGTGCTAGCAACCCACCCTACAACCTCTTTTGTCAAACTTCCCCTTGCACTGGGAGTAACCATCAGGCCTCACACTAAGTGGGTCTAGGTATTAATTTATCCCTTCTAGGAGACACCTTTGATCACCACACTTCCAAACATTTCACCATTCTTCGAGCTGATGAATATGTTGCACACCCAATTGGTATCCAATGTAGTGATATCCACCTAGACTGTGCCTGCCCCATCTCATGACTATTATGCCACCTTCCCTGACATCCTAAAGGATTCTAGAGTGGATCAAAGGCCTTAACCTCCATCTTTTAAGAGAAATTTTGAGAAGGGCCCTATCCCAAATTTTATGCGTTGTAAATCTACTCCAAAAAATCATCTTTCTATTTCGGTCCTTTGATATGGAGAATTATTTGAATTATCCTAAGTTCATCTCCACCACTTTTGTAGAGGTTGAAGATGAGTGTTCTTCATCTGCACCTCTTCTTAGGTCCCTTGCAAACTATGAGGCTTGAAATGTTTATTCATTGAAGGAAATTCCAATAAAAGGAGGCCTCTCCCCTTCATTTTTCCATCTATTATACATTATATTTATGATCCATGATCTCTTACAAGCTTATAATCTCTACTACATGTCCAAAAATTATATTCAATCCTAAGGTGATTTCAAGAAAGCAAGGATTTGGATCTAAGACTTGAATAATATTGTGTGAATTTCTCTCTTATGATGGAGTAGTGGTGGATTTTCCAATTGAGAAAGAGGATCCATATCCTTTCTTCTTCCTTTCATTAAAGCATATCAAACATACATACATCCATGATCCATGATTTGGAAAGTGTAGATCTATTGCATTGGTGAAGCAAGCTAAATACTTCCATTTTTCTTGTTTTACATGCTTTACTTATTTCATTTCAAGGTTAATTCCTAAATCGAGGCTTAGGAAAGAAAAACCCCTTTCCCCCAACAATTTCCCCTTCTCTCTTGTGTGTTGGAACATGTTTGAAATGAAGATTTAACTGAGTCCCATTTGAGAGAACTTTACAGATCCATTCTCTATTCGATATTTTGACACTATCGGGTATAGGTCAAACATTCAACATATACCCTAGAATTCAAATTGCAGATTTTAGTTACATGATCAAAAACACATTCCATAGAATTTCCCATATCCACTTTTTGTTTCTGATTTTGATAATTTTGGGCATAGGTCAAACCTTCAACCTATACCTGAGTATAGTTCAAACCACTTTCGACCTGTTCCATTTTTAGATACACACATTTTTTTTCTCACATCTTGCATCTACTTTAAACATTAGATTAGATTAGATATGTTATTGTTGTTACATCTTCTTTTAAACAAAATATCTCTTATCTCTCTTCCTTCAATACATTTACATCATAAAACAAAAAACATCCCTAAATTCTACCCTTAGATAGATTTTACATTTGTGCCCTTGCATCCTTTTGGTTGTACAAATCCAATTTGGCTTGAGGATAGGATTTAGGGTTCCTTCCAATGTATATGTGTGACTTGGTGGTCTATCTTTGATCACCATTTTACCATATACATTTTGGTGAACTCACTGCTTTCATGCTTCATACCTTTTGATTTGGTATCTTGATCTTCCTTGCACTGTATTTACACTTCTTTTGATCTTGGTGTTAGATTTAATTTACATAGCTAGATTATCTCTTGCATGCTTTAGCTAGATAAAATTTCCATTCTCATATTTAAATCTACTTTGTTTTGATTACATTGTACACATTTAAATATAGGTTCATTTGGTGTTAAATCTTCTTTCATATCTAGTTTTACTTTGTATACTTTGTGATAATATATATTTACATTACATTCTTATATTTAATCTTCCCTCTCTTTCCTTCTTTTGTGTATGAGCGTTATCACTTTGTGTCCAAGCTATAGTATTCCAGTTAGAAGAAGTTGTAGACTCATGGGTTCCTTTGATCATGAACCTTCCTTCTTTCCTAGGAATCTTGATGAAACAACCATGCATCCTAATGATACCAATCCTATCAGGGAGAATAACTCTTCTCATTCTTCTAATTATGAAGATGAAGCATAAAGAGTTACTCCTACCCAAATGCAAAATCTTAATCATGAATTTGAAAAGTTGGAACATTTGTTAGCTCAAGAGAATCATAATCCTAAAACTCTTTCTGATGTAGAAGGTTTAAAGAGATTCATTCATCATGATGAACATGGTCTTAAACTCTTGCATGTAATTTCACATATTATTAATTTCAATGTTAAATCTCTTATAGAATGTGCTCAAGAATTAGGTTATTTTCCCCCTTCTACAAGTGTTTAAAGCTCTTTTCCTATCTCCACTTCTATTCCTAGAATTTTCACTTATGATCCACCTCTTATCACAGCTTCAATCCAAACTTCTAATCCCACAAATGTGAGTCTCCCTAATCCTATTCTTCCTTCCCTTCCTACGAGGGTTCCATGTGTGTCATTTCCTTCATCTATGCCTTCTTATCATAGTGTTCCTTTTTCATATCCCAATACTACTTCAAAAAATCCTCCTACCATGATTCATGCTTCTTCCAACATTCCCTCCATTTCAAACAATATTTATAACATTTCCAATGTTTCTCCTCCTATTATTTCCTCCATTGATTCTCTCATTAATAGATTAACTCAAACTATGTCCTCTTTGCAACAACAACTTGCTTCTTTAACTGAATCTAAATTTAACATTCCTACATGTGATATTGCTAGTCCTTTGGTAATATATATAATCTAATCCATGATTCCATAAAGTATTGAGATTAGTCATCTTGAAACTTATAATGGTAAGGGTGATCCCGTGACTCATGTTAAAACTTTTCAAACCTTGTGTCATGATTTATGTCATGACTATAGGTTCATGAGAAAGTTGTTCACTAGAACCTTTTGAGACAAATCCTTGCAATAGTACTTTTCTTTGCCTCCTTATTTGATTGATTCATTCCACAAGCTTGTTAATTCTTTTATTCAACAATTTCAAAATAAAATTGGTCCTCAAATTTCTTTGACTGATTTGATGCATTGTAAACAAGGTGTTAAAGAAAAATTTAGTGAATTTATTGGTAGATTTAAGCATTTGCATGCTCAGATTTATTATCTTCTAGTTGATGTTGATATACAACATATTTTTATTACTAATTTACAAAATGACATTAGAGATAAGATAATCCTTACTGAGTACTTCTCTTCCTTTTCACAATTGTGTGCAGTGCTTCATCATTATCAACTTCAAGTGAGTCAATTGGAGAGACACTCCAATAACTCATATTCTCATTGATAAGAGTGATGCCACATCCAATTTCAACAAATTTAAGAAGAATAAAAACTATATCAAAAGCAACACATCCTCCAACAAAGTTGATGAAAAAGTGGTAGAAGCATCCAAAGGTGTGTCTCCTTTGTCCTCTATGTTTAGACCTTCTCGTACTTTTACTCCACTTTCTGAATCTTTTCAATAATGTGATGTTGAAGTTAATAAATACAAACATGATTAAAATTCCTCATATAAAACCAATTGACCCATCCAAACCACCCTCTATATTATTTTATCCCAAAGCTTTATGCCAATTTCATCATCAACCTGGTCATGGTACTAAAAAATATTATTCCTTGAAGAATGTGGTTCAAGATCTTATTGATTCTAATGCTTTCTATAGATGCTAATATAAACCAAGGAAACAAATCAGTTTCACCACCTAATCTGAATTTTCAAATATACACTAATCCTTTACCATCTCACTCAACCAATACTATTGAGAACTTTCTTCTCCCAAGGACATTGATTATGATGAGAGGCTATCAAAAAAATTGAACATGTCCAACCTCTTCCTAAACCTAAACCTCAACCTCAGCCTAATTATCAACCTCCACCCCAATCTTGTATTTCCTTTGACCCCGCTGAAATAATTAAGGTACTTAATGGTCCTCATTACATTGTCACTAGGGTTGATGGTATTCCTTCTCGTGGTACCCTTGTTGATCCCACTTAATGGTGAATGTGATAATTGAAGAGAATATTTTTAGTGAACAATTTCATAAATATTTTTATGGTAAATCTTTTGTCTTGATTAAAAATTTAAATGGTTTCCTTTATCCTTTCCATGGTTCCATTTATTTTCCTATGGAAGTTGGTGGTAAAATTTTAGATACTAATTTCACTGTTATTCCTACTTCTGATCAATTTCAAGTTAAACTTGTCTTCCTTGGCTTACCTATATGATGTTGTGGCTTCTCCTATTCATAAATGTGTTAAATTTCCTCATAATGGAGATATCATGACTGTTAACCATAATCTTTATCAACCTTTTGTGCCTCGATACTTTTTTGACCTTGATTTGTTTTGGCTTCACATTCCTCAAGCAACTAAAATTCATCCTGATTATCTATTTTGATCATACCAATCCTTTAAGATTCAAAATATTTGTGAACTTATCAAACCTAAGGATGATCCTAGTCGTGGCCTTCTTCCTACACCACCTTTTCCTCCTTATCTACATCTTATTCCTATCATCTCTCAAACTAGTGTGGTTCCTTCAATTCTTCCTCCTAAAGAAGAAAAGCACTTGATTTTGATTGATCCTATTCCACCCCAAATAACTAGTAAAGCCAAACATAACTGTCATGCTCATGATCATCATTGCAAACATTGTTCTAGAGCCCGTGAACGTATTTCCCAAAACATTTCTTCACCTCATACCCCTCCTCATACTTCACTTTCCTTTGACCAACCCATGCTTGAGCCTATGCAAGAAGTAAATTTAAACAAAGTTAAAATAAATAAACATGACAATGTTATTCCTATCTTCGATTCAGTGATTTTTTTAGTGGCCAATATTAGCCAATTGGCTAATTTTTGAAATTTGAGAATGTAAATTTGGCTAATAATTCAAGATATAAGGCAACCTAAATCACCACATTTTTACAAAATTTTGTTTTAGAAATATTTTAGTTTCCAAATAATTTATTTCATTAAAGTTTTAAACTCAAAGATTCACCACAATATTTAATGCATGATTAGATTCGATTCTCTCAAATTTTATAAGTTATTGTAAAAATCTAAATTAATTCACCAATAATATATCATAATTATTAATTACTATAGGGTTTTATCACTACTTTTTAGTTATCATTATTGATTTAAAATTTAATCTAGTGATCCTTATTATATTCCATGAGGTAAAAGTGTTACTATTTGATTTGTAATGCTTATGGAGGATAAAATAAAAGTGTTACTATTTGATTTGTAATTCTTATGGGGGATAAAATTTTGTTTGGATTGTTGATCTCAATAGAAATCAATGGCCTTGAAATTTTGGGTCCCATTATAATTAAAAAAATATCATTACATTTATCTCACACAATATAATGAGGGTTATTAGATTACATTTTAATAAATGGTAGCAACTAAATATTATAGAGCCTATCCCTTAAACCCATCAAAGATTTCCACATGTACCCCAATAATTTTCTATAAGATTTTTATTTTTATTTAAATGAAAGTATTTTCCATGGTGATCAATTAATTTCTTTCTATTTTTTGAGATTCCCCAATATTTTCTACAAAAAAATTGTGATTAAAAAATAATCGCCATTAAGAATAAATTTTTTTCAAAAAATTCAAATATTTGCCAATAGAATTTTTTTTTCAAGAAAATGAAACATTCGCCAAGATATTGCATATTTTTTGGAGGGGGGTTTCTTAAATTTATACCTTCTTGGATTCTATTACAATTAATATTGATGATGATGTTCATGATATTAACAATGATATGCATGCTAGTGATTCTGATGATATGTATGAGACTATTGATCTTGATAATGATTTACCAGCTATACTTTCACAACAACTATCTATCACTCCTATTCTTGAACATAGTGAATTTTAATCATAGTAGGGTCCTTTTTTGGCTATTGGCCCCTCTTTTGTGATTCATGTTTCTCCTCTTGCGAGTTTCCCACCTTCCCTATGTTAGGAATAAAAATCCACAAGCACAACTGAGAGGGGGGTGAATCAATTGTGATACAGATTATTAAACTTTAAACTTTATAAACCAAATCCAAAATGCAAATTATAACACAGTAAATGCCAACACAATAACATGATCCTTTGTTGTCGAGGAAACCATTTTAAAGGTAAAACCCCAGTGGGAATTAGCACCCACAAATGATGTACTAAGATTATAGTATCCCTGTTAAAAGATTTAGCCCTGTTAGGAGATTATTACAACATTACAATACATAGTCCCTATTAAAGGACAGACCCTGTTAGGAGTCAAGAGTAACAGTGGGCTCACTACCCAGGCACACTTCCCAAAGAAGGTTAAAGCTACCCTCAAGGATTAACAATCCGAGCAAGTGTATATAAGAAATATACAATACAGTGAACTGTCTGATAGCAATTGTCTTTGCTTGGTCAGTTCCAATGAAGTACTCTAATCACAAACTCTTCTCCACATCCAACAACCAATCAAGCTTTGTAGCTTCCACACTTCTATATCTTTCAATTACCTTATATACCCTATACCCTATTATAATAATTGATTAGGTTGGCCAATTAAGCTTTCCCAATATACAAATAATTATTTAACCCCTTGCTAAGATATAAAAGGTATATAAAACAAGTAAACATCAATCACAATACATCAGATATACTCCAAGATCTGCAATCCATGCTCACAATTCATAATACATGCTACATCACTGAAGTCAGCCCCCAAATAGGTCTCATCTAGAATACACGCCACAGTTGATGTCACAAACAATCTCACAAATATTGATCATCAAAAAAAATTTCTCAATGTGTCCTCTATCATCCCTTAAGATCGCATACTCTAAATCATCTTCGCATGTAAGATATACCCAAAACACAGAGACTTGCTCTGTCAAGCATCACTTTCACAATCTAGATACTAGTCTCCACTAAAACATCTGTAACATCACCAATATGAAATATTAAGACAACAAACCTTAGGAATAATATCACCACACATCCTTATTCATATCCTTATCTTTGATCATTTTGATTCATCCGTACAGTGTCTGTACACTTTTGTCTATCATCATACAATAGTAATAACCAGTCTGTTCACTCCACATAAACATATTTTGACATCAATGACAAAACATGAATATCAAAAACATCAGTAGTACCCAAATATGATATCATCCAACACCCTAAACACTATGGACCGAGATGGGGGGTCAGGTGATAGACTTGAATAGCTCCTCTTGTACAAAGGATCCATTCTTTTTCTTTTCTTATTTTCTTTTTTTTTCGTAATTTGTTTCCCCCGTAATGTGCTAGTTGTTATATGTTTTGTTTATATTTATTTAAATGACCCTTATTTCTCTATTGAAGCAAGGTGATAAAGGAATCACAATGTATTAATCGTTCTTATATTTGTATCTTTCTTCTTCTATATGTTGTTACATGTTATGTTTTACATGTGCCATTGTTCGTAAATGTACCTTTGTGATGTCTGCTTGGGATGATGCAAAATGGTAGCACCTATTCTTTTTGGTCTCTGTGATGTTAACCAAAAATAATCTTCTTCATAACTCTTATGTACCTTTCTTCCATTGTGTTGTAGTTCTACTTCCTTTGAGGTATTACGACAGATCATTTTGACATAATTCTCATATACATGAGTTATCATATGACCTACTGACCCCACAATTATTAGATCCGTTTTGTGATATTTTTTGTCTTGTGCTCATTATCCTTATTTTCCCTTTCTTGGGGGCATTTCACAGTGCAAAAATTTATAGTGGATGCATGTATGCTCCATTAAAGTCATTGCTCCCGTTAAGTTTCTTTCTATTGCTTTAACATGGGGGCATACACTGCTCAAATTTTTGCACACACACACACATAATATTTTGATGATGCTTTACACTTTGGATCCCTTAATGGACATACAATCCTTAAGGACTGATCCCTATACTTTGGATCCATTAATGGACATACAATCCTTAAGGATTGATCCCTCCTTTTTCTTTCGATCCCTTATAGACATACAATCCTTAAGGACATATCTCTCTTGCTGCATACCTTATTTATATATAATCTTTAAGGACATATCCTAGATGGATTGACCATCATGACACACAAACCTTCCTATAAATTTAAATGTCATCTCTTACGGTGCTTTTGTGTGGTCCATAGTAAGACACCCAGTCTTACTAGACATGGGTTACACTTCTATTTATTTGTGTGGTTCACTATGAGACATACAATCTAATTGTGGATAAGGTAATCACACCTCTCTCCTCTCTCTCCCTCTCTCTTTTTTTAGGGATGTCTCTCTTATCTTATTTTTGGATTTGATGAGGACTCAAGTCACTTAGGGGCTTTATGTTTCCTTGTCTCCTTAACTTTGGTGAGATCATATTATACATTTGATCTACTTTATCATGAACATGAGCTTGTCTCATAGTCCCGCTAAAGTGGGGGCTAAATGTATAGGTCTAAAAATTTATCATCTCTTAATTTGAAATCTCTAGGACCTATTTGGGTCCCATTTTAGTGATCTCCTTGATTATGGATGCGTTTATGCTTGATTTTCCCACTTTTCTCTCTATCCTTCCCCGAGACCCTTAATACTTCTTGGACCCTTCAAATATACATAAAAATTTACCCTCCTAGGTATAGGTCAAACCTGGTTCAACCTATACAAGGTATAGTTCAAACCAATTTTTAAGTATAACTTTGGGGTTTTAAATTAGTGGTTTTTTGGCCCGATGCACATTATTTTCATTTTCCCACCTAGTGAGGTCAACCTCCACAAAATTAAACTGCAAAATCACTATAAAAGGAGGCCTCTCCCCTTCATTTTTCCATCTATTATCCATTATATATATGATCCATGATCTCTTAAAAGCTTATGATCTATACTACATGTCCAAAAATTGCATTCAAGCCTAAGGTGATTTCAAGCAAGCAAGGATTTGGCTCTAAGACTTGAAGACTATTGTATGAATCTATCTCTTATGGTAGAGTAGTGGTGGATTTTCCAATTGAGAAAGAGGATCCATATCCTTTCTTCTTTCTTTCATTCAAGCATATAAAGAATACATGCATCCATGATCCATGATTTGGAAAGTGTATATCTATTGCATTGGTGTAGACATCCTACCTTCTACAATTCAACATTTAATCAAACAAATATACATCTTTGTGGGTATAACAGATCTATATCCATCCTCAAGGGTTTTAAAAGAAAGGTGAATACTTACATTTGTATTGTTTTATATGCTTTAATTGTTTCATTTCAAGGTTAATTCCTAAATGGGGGCTTGATCAAGGCAAGCCCCTTTCCCCCAAAAATTTCTCCTTCTCTCTTGTGTGCAGGTGCAGGTTCATAATGAAGATTTAATTGCAGATCTAAGTACCCATTTGAGATATATTTCTAGATCCATTATTTTTTCTAGATTCTGATAGTATTGGGTATAGGTAGAACCTTTAACATATACCCTACCATTCAGATTGAATATTTTAGTTACAAAAACAAAAACCCAGTCCAGAGACTTTCCTAGATCCAATTTCTATTTTTTAGCAGGTTGGGTTAGGCCAAACCTTTGACCTATACCTAGGTACAAGTTGGACCACTTTTGACCTATTCCTAAGATAGAATAGAAATTTGCAGACTACAAAGTTGTAGATCACAAACAGCTAGATTCAAGTACAAGGACATTTTGGGGATTTGATAGACATAAGTTCAATAATTTGCACACCTTCCTCTTCCATTTTAGGGTGCACACATTATTTTTCCCACATCTTGAATCTACTTCATACATTGTATTAGATATGTTATTTCTATTACATCTAATTATTTTAAACATAAGATCTCTTATCTCTCTTTATTCCATACCTTTGCATCACAAAATGAAAATCCACCCTAAATTTGCCCCTTAGCTAGATCTTGCATTTGCATCCTTGCATCCCTTGGGTTGTAAAAAATTTATTTGGCTTATGGATAGGATTTAGGGGTCCTTCCAATGTATATGTGTGACTTTGTGGTTTATCATTGATTTCCATTTCCCCATATAATATTGATATTATAAACTCTAACACCAATACATCGGATCCCCATGTCCATGTGCAGATATTGTGGAAATCATGTGTCACCCATTAGGAAGTAACAACCCATAGAAACATCTCATATGTTGACATACCACAATGTCTCTTCTCTCCTTGGAATATCTTCTACCCCCTTTGATAATCATAGTCCATTCCAAGGGGGGTTTTTTTATCTATGTGTCTGATTTGGCTTTTATCTAACAATCACAATAGCTCTACACCACAAGTTCTTCTAAAAAATTTCAAATTTTGATCTCAGTGTCTACCTATGTGGGGGTCATCACTAAAATTATAGAGAAAGAGAAGAAATCTCAAGGTCTAGGCTGCCTATTTATGCCTCACCACCAAAATTTTCCCTTTACCCTTATTTACTTATGCAAATGTAAAAGTAAAATTCAAACTTATGTTTCACATTAAGAAAGTCTAAAATAAAGACACAAAACAATTTAAGAAATTGTTTTAGGTGTACATATATAAGAGTGGTACATAGTTAATAAAATATTTTTGGGTGCATCCAAGGGTTCACCATTTATTGCGGTTCCCAGATTATGTGTTCTATAGATTGCATTAATTCGTATTGAATCAAAATTGTACTTTTATTAAGAGCATAGTTAAACAGTAATGCCAAATTTCATTTTTAATATACCAATAGTTGGCCATTGAAGAAATTGGATATACTTACATGTAAAGATGAAAACATAACCAAAATTAGAATGTAACTATTTAAACATTCAATATTTGTACATTTTAAACACATCACATATTTATAGAAAATTTTAACATGAGTCTCGATTACTATTTTCTAAGATAATTTCAAACTTGTAGCAATACAATCTATCTAGCTAAGAGTAATGAACTTGATACTCAATTTCTCGTACACAACAATTCAACTCTTGAAGATAAACATTAATCAATCAAACAACAATTTTAAATCATTAAAAAGGAATGAACAACCTTTCATAATTAACACATAATTGTCTAACACCCTCTTGGTGCTACTTTTATCAAAAAACACATAATTGTCTAAAATAGATATAGTACAAAGCAAAGAAAAGGAGTGATTGTTTTAGGGTCTCTATTAGTTGTAATTTGCAAGAAAATTGTTAGAGATAAATGAAGGATAAAGGACATAACATGGAGGGGCTCATTAATGGTGTGAGTCCAATTTAACTTTAAGTAATAAGATATTTTAATTTATGGATTCAATAAATATTGGTTAGCATGTTGTGAATGCCTTTTATTCAACGATAGTTGGTTTAAGTGACAATTTAGTATGCGATACTCATAAAAATTCATTTCAAATTTCAAACATAATATGCATGTTCAAGATAAATACAA
The DNA here is from genome assembly GCA_018584345.1 of Thuja plicata. Lineage (NCBI taxonomy): Eukaryota > Viridiplantae > Streptophyta > Pinopsida > Cupressales > Cupressaceae > Thuja > Thuja plicata. The sequence goes on along the minus strand of MU227089.1, from coordinate 836,384 downwards.
TGATGTAGCAGGTGACTATTGTTAGCATATAAAAATTTGGAAAAAAGGAACACCGATGTAAGCATCAATATTTATCATAATAACTGGGTTTATATTTCAAGAACCCACTAGGCACAAGACTATGCACAAATCACTTGAGAAAAAATTCCACACCCATAATTCCTAAAGCACAATTTTGGATGCTCTATGCATTTTCAAGTTTGGGCCAACACCCAATCCTAAATAAAAAAATATTTTTTACTTACTATATTATTGATAATATGAAAAAATAGGCTTCAACCCTAGTGGCTATTACCATCCAGCTCTAGCCATACAAAGGCTTTGTAATTTTTTGTCCCCTGACATTCATTTGCTCCCCCATATGGTTAGAATGAAAAAGTATCAAGTGTCATTTTGAAGAGAAAAAGTAAAACAAGAGTCACCTTACTCTACAAATATATTATAAATTCTCCCTCTTCTACATCATGCCTAACATTAATCAACACTAAAGTAAAAGGAAGAAAATTTTTCCATGAAATTTCATTCTAGTAAAACCAACTCATCCTAATATATATACTAGCACGGGGGGTGAAATTTTTAAGTTTATAGAAAACTTATAATTTTATATGTTACAAAATACATTTTAATTTGTAGATAGAAGATATATTGATGCAGAGTACCTAGTGAAAGCAATGAATGAACTCAAAAATCCCACAATCCTTCCTATAGAAAACCACCAATAAGATTCTCACTCCTTACCATGTCTTATGGTTCCTCAAAATCTCCTAAAATCCCTCATCATCACCTTGAAGGTGACAAACAAATCTTCCAAGTTGATACAACCTCCCATATCAATTTCCCTCAAGAAAATCACTATGCTCAATAGACCTATTACTAGGTACAAAGGTATTTTTGGTTCTAACCTCCAAGTAAATGAGTTGCACTTCTCCATCTAACTTATCCTAACATAGAAATCCCATCTAGACCCTTTCCAACCATCCAATGAGTTTGATCCAAGTGTCTAAGATATAATGCCTTAATTAGGCCTAGTGTCCTACTAACCCTCCTTTCTCTATTTTTACCCACAACACAATTTTTCCCAAAAAAAAATACCAATAAAATTATAGTTCAGGATACCCTTTTGGGAACTTAGTAACATATAACAAGATGGGTTCTTGATCCCTCCAAAAATGACCAAAGAATTGACTGATCGCCTAGTCCTAAAGTGCCAATTAAGCCACTTTTCCAAAGCAACCCTTCACAAAAGGATTAATTCTTGCTAACCAATCACTAGAAAATCTCTTCCCACACTTCAATCTAGCAATTACACTAATAAATCATGTCTAACTCACTCCCCAACTTCTTTACAACACTATTTTCCTTACAGCTCTAACTTGTCAGATAGAGATGCCTAGTTGTTCATTTCCCACAAACTCCCTATGGACATGGATTCCCTATCCAAAACCTTCAAAATCTTATAGTGCATTTTCTAACCTAACTTTCCACAAAAGTCTGTGATTTTGTAAGGGTGGAAAGTCAAGTTAGAAACATTTGAATGCAAAACCCTAGGTAGGCGAGGGCTTGTAGATTGGTTTTAGGAAAATTAATGGATCTCACGCTATATTTCACCAAAAAACTTTAGACCAAGAGAAAATGAAATCCAATACACCTATCTACACATCCCTGAATTATTTAGAGGCTGACCAATTAGTAAAATGTCATACACAATAAAGAAAACACAAAATTGACAGGAAATCTATATATTGTTATTGCTTCCAGCCTCCAAAATTTTAACAAAAACTACACATTCAACCACATAGTTCTTATATGGTTTCATTTTAATCACTACAATTGCCCCTCCTCTTTTTGCCTCTTTTTTCCTTGTATTTAATGGCATTCTTTGATTGTATTTGAAGTTCTTGATTGTATTTGAAGTGTATCCCTAACTTGATCATGAATCTCCTTGATTGATTTTGCAAAATTTTTCCCTTGTGCACTCATCCTCCCTTCATTAGGAAACTCTCTAAGCTCCAAGATCCCTCTAGGATCCATCCCATAGACTATTTGAAAAGTACTTTTTTCGGTGTTCCTGCTAACTAAATCATTATAAGAAAATTCTTCTTGTGGAAGAATTGTATCCCAAGTCTAACTATGTTGTTTGGTTAAACATATTAGTAGGTTCCCAAGAGACCTATTAACCACTTCAATTTTCCCATCTATATGTAGGTGATAGGAAGAACTGAAGGCTAATTTTGTACCCAAATTTTTCCATAGGGCCTCCAAAAATTACCAATAAACTTTATATCTCTATCTAATAAAATATTAGAATGGAGTCCATGAATCCTTACCACTTCCCTGAAGAATATGTCTTCAATATGGGAAGAATCAATAGTTCTCTTGTATGGTAAAAAGTGATCCATCTTGTTGAATCTTTCAACCACAACAAATACATTGGCATACCCTTTCTATGTCCTTGGAAGTTCGATCACAAAATCCATGCTTATATTATCCCATAGTCTTCTAGGAATGGGTAATGGTTGGTACAATCCTACATTAGTAGTGACTCCCTTATCCCTTTGACATACCATACAAGTCTCCACAAATTTTATGATATATGTCTTCATTCTAGGATAGTAATAGTACCTCCTCACCTGCTCCAAAGTCTTGTCAAGGCTAAAGTGGCCACTCAAACTCCCACAATGCTTTTAATTAATGATGTTTTCCTTCATTAAACACCTTGGAACACATAACTGGCTTCCTTTAAATAATGGACCCTCCTAGACCAAATATTCTGAATATTCAACATTGCGTGAGTTAGATAACTCTGCACATACCCTATAAATATCATGAAAATCCTCATCTCCCTCATACATGGATTTGAGAGACTCAACCCCAACACTTTGCAACTAAATTTCTTCTATTGTCATAACCCTCCTGCTCAATGCATCTGCCACCTTATTACTTGATGAGGCATATTAATGCCATATTTTAGAATCCCTAGGATAGATTTTAGTAAGATCTTTTCCCTACTTTCATCATACTTTTCCAAATACTTTTTACTCATATTTGCTTTTATGTGGCATGCTTCCACTAGACTTATGTTATGGTTAAGACACTTAAATATGTTATGCTTGGATGGATATGCTATATTATTTACTTTGGAATTATGGTTATGTCTCTTTGAATGATTAGTTGTTTAAACATCACTGACATATGGGTATTTTGGTGTTGATTATCATAAATGCCTCTATCCTAACATCTAAAGTGTAGCACATCAATATAGCAATCATCACCTTGACTAGGTAAAATGTTCCCATGCGCTGGATGCTCGACCTGGTCTTGTAGTAGGTGCACACAGAGAAACCTCAAGTGCAACACCAACAAGTGGATACAGGGTGATCCAGGTGACAGTAATCAAGCAAAGATCAAGGTGTCATAATAAATTCTCTGAGAAAATCTAGGAAATAATTGGAAGTTAGATTTGTTGTCAAAAGCATTTCTTTCCTCTTACACGGACCTATTCTATCCCCATCTTTATAGTTTCCTTTCATGTTTAATAAGATTGTAATAAAAGCTTTGTCTATCTCTATGGTGTGATTAGATAGTAGTTAGATTTTTTTCCTTCTTCAAATAAAGCTCTACTCCTGCGTGAGAAGAAGGGTGTTATCAGTTATTATTTACATTCTATTGCTTTACAGTTGAATCTTATAATCCATTTTTCAATCAATAGAAAATGAAGTATTAATCTTTAGTTCAGTATAACTGAGTTTGGATACTCACTCAAGGGGGACCACTTGGTGAGGAATCTGTGTTATCTAGTTAGGATCATTTGCATGTAGTTTAAGTTTCCTACATCTTGGTGTTGTAATTCTGGTGTTAACACAGTTCCTGCAGCCAAAGTTGTGGGATAGTCCAGTACTTCCTACAGCCAAAGAGGTAGAACTGTTGAAGCATTATAATTGTTTTTTCACGTCTTTGTGTTTTCAATTTGTATTATTCCTTCACCACTTTCACTTTTGCATTTCCTTTCCGGCATTCTTTACATCTATAGAATAGTTTCCTTTCAAAGCAATTTGTTTCTTGTATCCATAGCATGGTCTGAGTAAGAATCCTTGGTGCATATACTTTTCTGGCCCATTTCAAGTAATACATCCCTGGGTTCATAAATTAAATGAGTTTCTATAAAGGAGGATAGCTTCTTAGTCAGATGTCCAATAAATGGGTCATGGTAACTACCTAAGTTTTTGATACCTTAAATAGAACCGATCATTTTTGGCACCCTTGTTGGGGACGGTGTCGAGCCAAGTTATTTTACTGAGCCATTTGTAGAACTGAATTCAAGCATGTACATCCTTTTTAAATAGATTATGATATCAAAAATTATTTCACTCCACCACCGCAATATTTTATTTATCTGTATGCATACAAGAAGAAGAGATGCTCTAGGAAGGTACTTACCAAACTACCCCAAAAATTGTTTAGGAGATACCTTTGTACCAAAAGAAGATGAAGAGGAGGGTCAGTTTGTGGATGAAATTGTAAACATTCCTATATCAGCATCTTCATCATCATCTTTCGGAGGTGATCCACTAAAATTTCATCTTCCAAAAGGTCAACTTGATTTTAATCCATTTGCAGAAGCTTTGGCCAATCTCAGAATCCAATACCCAGACAATCAAGAAAAAAATCCACTACCTCTAGTCATTTACCAACTGTAAGGACTCCCTTAGTGTCCACCCAGGATGGAAAACTCCCCTACCTTTCCATTTCCCATAACTAACCAGCATGATAATCACAACCTCGAGAATATTCACTCTTTAGCACTTCCTAAATTCTATGGCCTAGTGACCGAAGATCTAGATACCTTTCTCTTTGAGTTTGACATCCTCTATCATAGTTACAACTACACCACAGATTCCCATAGGCTCAAATTATTTCTTGCAACTCTTAAGGAGTCTGCATTAAGATGGTTTATGGTCTTAGGTCAGGATGTTGTCCATAATTGGGAAGAAATGAAGGTAGCATTCTTGACAAAGTATAAAGAGTATTATAGAGGAAATGATATGAGAGAGGATGACATAGAAGGAGGATGAAAGTCTAGAGGATTATGTGTCAAGATTCTTGTTTAGCTTGCAAAACAATACTCAGCATGAGCTCAATGAGGAGTCACAAAAACTTCTCTTTTTACGGGGTATAAATGAAGGGTGCACTGAAGCCTTGGATCTTATGGCCGGGGGAGATATCACCCAATCTACCTGGGATGATATCAAGAAAATTTGCCTCAATTATTCAAGAGTTGCAGCTAAGAAGGGCAGAGGATATACGTGTAGACACCCTAAAATGGATAGGATTGCGACTTTACATTAAAAACACTAATTTTCATCTATTAATTAATGGTTTTTTAATCACTAATTAATCATCTATTTTCCTCTAAATTCATTCCCCAAATCATTTAATCAAATTCTCAAAATTAATTAAATAATTAATTTTATTTAATTAATTAGCTTTAATTGATTAATTATCATTAAATTAATTAATTAAACTCAATTTCCTATAGTTTAAATTCAAATATTTAAA
>MU227089.1:818006-830793 GCA_018584345.1 Thuja plicata | reverse complement strand
AATTAAATTAATTTAATTTCATCAAATAAAGCAATTCTTAATCAAAAAGAATTCAATTATCTCACATGTTGAAAACAATTATTAAATAAATGAATTAAATATTCATTTATCTTCAAAGAGATAACTCCAACTAGATCACATGGGTTACTCCACCCATCTCTCCAGTCCACATGGGTAACTTCACCCACCTCTTCAGTTCAAAAAGGCAACTCATAATTAGCTCTTCAGTTAACCAAACTCTATCTCCTCTTTACCAAATNAAGAGGTGGAGTTTACTGAGGACCTCTCCTGTTCCTTTTGATCTCAATCGTTCATCTCCCCATCTCTGGGATTGATCTCAACCGTTCATATCATCACCAATTCCTATATAATAAACCCTTCATAACCATTTGAAGGGTCCAAGATTTCAAGTTCTTGTGCGCCATTACTCTGTCAGTTTGGTTCTAGCATTCAAGCCATCTTGCGACCACACACACACATTTTAATTATCAAATTCTCGACGCTTCTCAATTCATAGACGCCGCCCCACCAAGAAGGAGTAGAGAGAAACAATAGAAGCTTCAAGCATCATGGGGTTTGCATTTATTTGTCTTCCTTTCTCTTGCTTGTACATTTTATTTCTCACATTTCTGTTATTTATTTAGTAGTCATTATATACTTGATTCGCATTCATTTGTGAAACCTTTGCTACTAACCCTCGCCTTTGGAAAGCTGTGGGAACCGGAGAGAGAGGTGTACATTTTGGTGAACCTGACATGAACAAACAGCCCAAATATCTCTTACAGACAAAGAAACAAATTGATCAACCATGACTGTACGGTCGTAAATTTAAAAATCGCACTTTTCTTTGACATTTGTACTATTTCACAATTGTTGGTATTTTGCCACAATTGTTTGTACTGTGCCGCAATCGACTGGTTTAATATCGCAATTGATTGCAGGCTTTCGAAGTACTCTATCCATTTCTTGTCTTCTGACTTCTGGTATTTTGCCGCAATCGCCCGATCCGTGCCGCAATCATGAGAATTTTGCTGCAATCATTAGCATTTTACCGCAGTTGCCAGTTAATTACCACAATCGACAGAAGTTTGCCGCAGTTGCCATTTATTTACTGCAATTGATAGAAGAATACCACAGTTGCAGGAAGATTGCCGCAATCGCAGGAAATATGGAAAATATCAGATCCAAGTCTTCTACCCATCTGTTTCTAAATTGACATTCTTTTCAGTTTTTGTGCAGGATTAGATCAAAGTCATCAAGGATAGAGGAAGGTAAGTTTTGGTAAGCATCATTTCGTTATTTCAAAGTTTCACATATTCTCATTTTGCAAATAATCCTTTTTGGTACTAACTTGTTTAAACAACACAAACTAAAAGGAATTCATTTGTCGATTTGGGTTTAAAAAGAACAATACTTGCAAAACATATCACACCTCATATTTCAGATTTGGGTTTAAAATTGACGTGGGGATTAAAATTGAACAAAGGAAAAAAATCTTTCAATTTGGTGCATTAAAATTGAAAAAGCAATCAACACCTACTTTTGGGCTTAAAATTGAACATTTGTGCTTGTATGGTGGTGTAGCTTAGTTCACATTTCAAAATTTAGAGCTTAATCGATTTACCTTGTGTCTTGAGTTTTGGTTGCATTTGCACAAACTATTAGATTACAAACCTTTATACTTTTTTAGAAAGGCCTATCCATGGAATGCGCTTCTTCCTCGAAGAATGACCTTAAACCGGTAATCCTTCCGATCGGTATATAAACAAGGCATGAACCAAAGTTTCATCTTATCTAGCCAAGCTTGGGCGAGGCATGTTGATGATAGTCTAGATCGGGTGAATATCCCTAAGGAGCTAGCGTGATCAACTAGGCTCTTAAGTGAGTCACACATGTACAAACGAATTGGAGAGACACCACAGACCCTTACTACAACCTTGTTAAATAGAGGCCAACCCGTCTTACCTCCGAACAGATACCTTATTATAGTGCAAGGGGTTGCAAAATTTCCCCCCAAGATTCCCAACATATGTGTCCCACGGTATTTGTGTAGTGAAAGAGATCTTCACTCCACGGAAAAAATACCTGGAAACAAAAAAAACACGGGCACCTACATCATGGACCTTCATGTCCTAGTAGCATGACAATTGTTGTGTGAGCTAACTGACATTCAAGCATTGGGCCTATAACATTGTATTCTGAAGCCAATTTGACCTAGATTAATCTGATTGTTCATTGTTGAGACCTCGTGATAACCTTGCAACTTGAAAAAGTTGTAGAACATACATAGTTTTAGTCTTCATTCTTCAAAACACAGTGTCTATTATGCTTGTTCCTTTGATCAGTTTCTAAAAATGCAAAACAAAACATCCAAACTGTCAAAACTAGTCAAACATGTTAAATTCTAGGGGTGTCAACATCAACTATCTTGTAAATCAGAAGCCTCGTGTGATAAACTACCACAATCGACCAATCATTTTACAGCAATCGGTGAAATTGTACCACTTTTGACCAGATATACTATATTCCTGTTCTGACTTAGAAGCTTGAAAGAATTCTTCATTTGCTGGCCAAAACTAGTGTCTATCCTAGGAAAATGCAAAGAACATTGTGTGAATCTCTAAACATTAAAGATTACCCTTTCTTTGTAAAGCACAATTATTGTCTAAAACACGGTTAGTTTGAAAGTTCAGACTCGAAATATCTTGATCTCATCATATCAAACATCATCATCTTTATCAAATTGAATTTGTCCAAGACAAAGGTCGGCAAATCTTATCTGTTATCATCACCACTTTGAGATCAAGTTATATCAAAATCTGTCCTTAGAATTACCTTTGTCCAAAACATAACTCAGACTTTTCTTAGACAGGATCCTCTTCTTTGTTTTCTTTATATCACTTGTTTTAGTTACAAAACCTGGACCACACTATGTCTCAAACACCTCATGGAGGACCTTACACAAGGTCTAAGGCTAGAGCTCGACCTGATGAGTCATATATCAACCGTTTCCCCACTTGGGAAACAAAGCAAGAGAACGGTCCCTTCATGAATACCATTTCTACTCTTTTCATTGAACAACCCCATGGGCAAGCCTTTTTCCAAGATATCATAGAAGAAGAACTTGAAGATGTGGAACAAGATGCCTACTCCACCAAAGTAGTTGACGATGTTGTGGAGAGAAACCCTGAACGTTACTTGGCCATGCTAATAAAGAAGGGTGTCAAACTCCCCGCTGAATTCAGTGTATCCACTATATGGCTCAAAAACCCTCTTGTAGGTCAGAATACTACTCACACTCCTCAAATTCTACCTGTTGTGTCACAGATCTTTCCACCATTGGCTTTACCCACATCAACACAAACTTCATCCAATCAAACCAATGACCCAACCCAAGCCAGCACATCATCTACTCAAGGCATGACAAGCTCGCAACCAAGTGCATCCATGGTCAATAGTATGCCTCCACCCTTAATCTCATGGCCAGTGCAGTCCAACTCTCATGTTATGCCTTCCATCCCACCAAACACCAGTTGTTCTGAAACTATGTCATTGTTGCAATCCATTCACACTAGTCTTGGGATCAACACATCATGCCCGCAAGGATCCATCTCTGCGGGACCTATTTATAGTCAAGGCCTACCCAAAGCTACATATTTTCCCATTCCAACACCCATCCAACCTCCGCAACAGCAACCCCAGCTTCAGTTGCCTCATATCCAAACTTAGCAATAGCAACCCAAGCTTCAGTTGCCTCAGTTTTGACCCCCGCAACAGCAACTCCAGCTTCAGTTGCCTCAAACCCAACCTCTGCAAAAACAACCATAGCTTTAGTTGCCTCATATCCAACCTCAGCAACAACAACCCCAGTTTCAAACCCAACCTTAGCAGCAGCAATACCTACCCTAGCATTATCAACCCCAGTTTCAGTCACAAGTACAGCAAACACATCAAAACCCACCATGGACTACTCATGTCCCTACAATTACAAATCACTCGGTGGGGAATCAATATCAAGTCGCTAGGATGAAATCCTATGTTCCTACTCAAGGGACACAAAGGCGTAGCCTCATACCCACCATAGCATAAAGGAATGTCCACATGCATCAGCCGCAATATCAAACGGACATGCTAATGCAACAAATGCAAACCCTTCAAACCCAAATGATGGATATGCAAAATCAGGGGCAAACTAAATCCTATACCACAGAGGATTTATACCCATACCCCTTTGACCATTCTCTTCAAATGTCTCCATTCCCAAACCACTTCTCAATGCCAAAATTTGACAAGTATAGGGGCAGCACCAACCCTATTGAGCATATACAAGAGTTCTTTGCTAGTTGCGTTGAAGTCGCTCATGATGAGACATATCTAATGCGACTGTTCCCACAAAGTTTAGCCGGACCAGCAATGGAATGTTTCTGACATCTACCTCATGGCATCCAGTCTTGGGGAGAATTAGCGGAAAAGTTCATAGCTCACTTCCATCATAACATCGAGCGCAAGGTCAGCATCAAGGACCTTTGCAACATTAAACAGAAAGATGGAGAGTCTTTTGTGAAATTCCTATAGATATGGAGGAACACGGAAAACCGTATAACATATGATGTGCCTGAACAAGACTTGATAGTCATGTTTTTTGACAATCGGATCCTAGACATGTCATTCACAATAGAACTACAGTTAGCTCCAAACTTCACACAACTCATCGAAAGAGGAGTTCGTTGTGAGCAGAACTTGGTCAAAAGAGGAATCCTTGCAGATCCCACACAAATGAACACAAATAAGAATGCAACGGAAAAAGATAAGTGGTGGAACAAGAACAAAAATGTCACTAGTGATGGTGTCATTGATGTAAAGATGGTCAACTACGTGCAACCCAAGGTGTCACTGCAAGGTGCACCTATGGAAAACCAAAATCCCACAGGGCCCACTCAATAAGCATACACCCTAAACCAATCTCCCCCTATACAAGCAACCACTGTGTCAAATAGTCATCAACAGAATCAACACAAACCATGGTTTCAATTCCAACAACGAGATTTCACACCATTGGGAGAGCCAATAGAGTCACCTTTATGTAAGCTGATACAATCAAACACTATCACTCTCCCAGAAATCAGAGACTTTGAACAAGAGGAAAAAAAACCAAGGTGGTATAATGACAAAGAATTTTGTGAGTTTCATCGGGTCAAGGGACACAAAAAAGCCAACTGCTACCGATTGAAGCATGCTATTCAGGATCTGATTGACACAGGGATCATTGATGTGACGAATACTCAAAATAAAGGCACAACTTATCACACCATTTTCAATGATACCTTCCATGATCACAACAAAGGAAAAGCCTCCGGGTCTGGTGGAAAAACCATAAAGTTAACTATACATATGCCAACAGTAACAATGTCATAAATTGCATAAATCCTTCAGATAACCATGTGGCCACAATCACTATTAGGGACCAAGGTAACAATTGCGCTGTAACTATGCATCATGCTAGAGTCATCTTGCAAGGAGTACCATCCTCAGCTACTACATCAGCCAATCCTATAGCAAACTTGGATCCACAAACAAGCATAGTGGACCAACTAAAGTGCACACCTATCCAAATATCCATGTTTGACCTCTTGCGCATATCTCCACAGCTTAAACTGGCACTTGATCAAGCACTTCAAAATGCAGCTGTCCCAAGGGACATAACACCAGAAATCTTCCAAACGATGGTCAACCATATAGCAGCTAACAAACAAGCCACCTTCATAGAATGTGATGTGCCACCGCATAAGCCCCTGCATAATGATCCTCTACACTTACTTGTCCAAATTCACAAAAGCGTTGTCTGTAGGATCCTTGTTGATGGTGGAGCTGGTTTAAACATTTGTACTCTAAAGTTAATCAAGCAACTGGGTTATTCTGAATCAAGCATTGATGTCACAAGGAGGATAAATATTAGAGCCTATGATGAAGAGGAAAGGTTCTCTAAGGTTATTATCATTCTACCTGTTCGCATTGGACTTGTGGTCAAAAACACTCCCTTCCAAATCTTAGATCTTGAACTGGGATACAACATGTTACTGGGGAGACCTTGGATACATGAAATGCAAGTTGTACCATCAACATACCATCAATGCATCAAGTTCCATCACCAAGGGCAGGAGATCATCATAGAGGGAGATCCCAATCCCTTCAAATATTGTAATGCGGTCCAAATCAGCATAGATAACCAAGTACCATCGAACCAAGATGCAAGCATCCCGTCCTCTTCAGATTTGAATCCCAAAGATGTTACACGGGCAGCAGGAAAGGTAGTCATTAACCAGGACACAAGTATCTCCTCCCCTTCAAATTCAAATCTTAAAGATGTCATAGAGAAAGTAGGCAAGATATCCATCACGGACAAAGGATGTGGTGAATATAGATATGAAGAGGCTTTCACCATCACGCACATGCCTCTAAGCCCCAGAACTCACGGTATGCCACAACCTATCATTGCAATAGAAACTTAGCAACCGGTTCTATTTAGGTGTCCACCCACAACCTTTGTCTAATGGGGAGACATATTGGAAGAGAATCCTTTTGAGCAATACATCAATACCTAGTTATACCGAGACTCCCCTGAGACAATCTGACCACCCCTACCTTTGGAAAACTACGGTAACTGTTACACAATGATACAAAGATTTGGGTATGATGGTACAACCAGATTGGGGGAAAGACAACAGGGCATATATGAATTTCCTTTCCCACCAACCCAAAGAAACACTAGAGGTTTGGGCTATGGACAACAAAGCACTAGTTTTCTGATCCAAGACATACAAGTCAATCAAGAGCAAGTAGCAGAGATGCATCGGGGGCACAACACTGAGCATGTCCTAATAAGAAACATATTAGTGCATTTTTTGCCTGCCGAAGAGGGATCCACACAATCCCAAATAAACCTACACTTAGCAATCAATGATACCCAAGGAAGTGAGACATCGAACAAACATTCCATCGAGACTAACTCCAATGAGTATGAGTGGAGATCCCTCCATGACTCTAAACCATCAATCCCTTACTTTTTCCCTCAAGTTGATATTATCATAAACCTAGCAGACCTATTTAAACAACTGACCATTACCAAACAACCTTGTATAGACAAACATATCATTCATCAAACCTCAAGTGGTGCATCCTCATCACAGTCCAATTTCGTAGGCACCATATCAGCAGTCTCATTCAGTCAACCAAAGCCAAACAGTAGTGAAAGTGTTTGTCTCATACACCCTAAGCTTATAAAGTGGTATCAACAAGGACCACCTAATCTTGATGTCTTTGAAAATGATGAGGCAATAGCTCATTTCATGGGACTAAGGGAGGGCATTCCATCAGGAGATCAAAAGGCAAGATTCTCTATCAACCTAGACAGAGCAGCATACTTTGGGGAGGAAGCTCCTCTTTCCAGTCCATAAATGAAAAAAGAAAAAAAGAATAAAAAGCTAAAAGAAGACGTATCTTCCAGCGAAAACCTTACAGAGGTGCTAGAAGATGGAAAGAGAGAACTCCTCCCCTTAAAAGAGGAGAAATCAGCATTGTTAGCCGAAGAGACAAAGGAAATCAACTTGGGGGATGACAAGAACCCAAAGAAAATCTACTTGGAAAAATCTCTCACCCCTGAGGAGAGAGAATAGTTCATTAACTTTTTCAAGGAAATAATGATCAATTTTTCATGGTCTTACTCAGATTTGCCAGGTTTACATCCAGAGTTGGTGCTACACCACCTCTCATTGCTACCAAATGCAAAACCTGTCAAACAGAAGCTAAGAAAGATGCATCCTCACATTGCATTGTTAGTCAAGGCAGAACTAAAAAAGCTCCTGGACGCCAAATTCATCAGACTTATACCATATGCAGATTGGATATCTAATCTAGTACCAGTTACGAAGCACAGTGGTCAAATACAAATTTGTACAGACTTTTGGGATCTCAATATAGCATGTCCCAAAGATGACTTTCCTTTACCAAACATCGATATGATAGTGGACCTAACTGCAGAGCATGAAATGCTATCACTTATGGATGGCTTCTCAAGTTACAACCAAATAAGGATAGCACCAGAGGACCAACACAAAATGGCCTTCACATGTCCTTGGGGAACATATTGTTGGAATGTCATGCCATTTGGTCTAAAGAACGCTGGAGCAACATATCAGAGGGCAATGACAACCATATTTCATGATCTCATCCACAAGACAATGGAAGATTATGTGGATGACATACTAGCAAAGTCCATACTTTGACAGGATCATCTACAGGTTTTGGGACCCATCTTTGATAGAATGGAGGAATTCAAAGTCTGACTAAATCCAAAAAAGTGTGCATTCAGTGTCACAGCGGGAAAATTACTAGGGTTCATAGTATCACATAGAGGAATTAAAGTAGATCTAGCAAAGGTCAAAGAAATATTAGAGATGCCTCCACCATCAAACTTGAGACAACTAAGAGGGTTACAAGGAAGGCTCCAATCGATAAGATGCTTCATAGCTCAACTGGCAGACAAGTACCACCCATTCCAACATTTATTGCATAAAGATATCAAGTTCATATGGACAGAGCAATGTGAACATGCATTTCAGATATTCAAAAACTACCTTCTTAAATCTCCTACATTGGTACCACCAGTACAAGGTAGACCATTGCTTCTATATAGCTTAGTGATAGAATCAGCATTAGGTGTCCTCTTGGTGCAACATGATGATGTAGGAAAGGAGAGGGTCGTCTACTATCTAAGCAAGACTTTGGTTGGATATGAGCTAAACTACATGCCAATTGAGAAGTCATGCCTAGCAGTTGTTTTCTCTTACCAGAAGCTAAGACACTACATGTTGAGTCATCAAACGAAATTGGTTGCACATATTGATCCTCTCAAGTACCTCCTGAGTAAAGAAGCACTCACGAGATGATTGGCCAAGTGGGTAATGATCTTAAGTGAGTTTGACATTGAGTATGTAGATAGAAAAGCTATCAAAGGACAAGTGATCATTGATCAACTAGCAGAGGCACCAATTCAAGACCACCAGCCTATTATCTTTGATTTTCCTGACGAATCTATCATGACACTACAACCGGTGATCGAAGTATGGTAACTTTATTTTGATGGATCATGTACAAACCATGGAGAAGGGGTAGGGATAGTGCTTATCACCCCAGATCATGATACAATTCCAAATTCCTTTAGACTCAACTTCCCATGCACCAACAACATAGCAGAATATGAGGCACTGGTGATTGGTCTAAAGATAGCAATCCAATGGAGAATGAAGAACATGAAGGTCTTTGGAGACTCACAACTGGTCATTAGTCAAGTCAACAATGATTACATGACCAAAGATGAGAAGCTCATACCTTATAGAGCACAGATGGAACAACTGCGCACCAAGTTTCATTACATTCTCTTCGAGCAAGTCCCAAGAGTACAAAACAAAGTGACAGATGAGATGGCTACCATAGCATCACTAATTGATATGCCAGGCAATGATACCAAATTCCAGTTTCTAGTGGAGCAACTCTTAGTGCCATCACATCAAGCATCTATCACAGAATCAACGTGTGTCCTTGTTGGTCCTGAGTCCCCATGGTACCAAGACATCTATAGCTATCTCCAAAACAATGTCTTACCCTTGAACTTGTCTAGGAACCAATGAAAAACCCTCATCCACCAAGCCTCTAGGTATACAATCCTCTCTACTACTCTATACAGACAAAGTCTCGATGGGAAATTACTACAATGTCTCACTTCCATGGAATCCCAGAAATCTTTGTATGAGGTACATGAAGGAATATGTGGAACCCACAGAGGTGGCAATAGCTTAGCTAAGAAAATAATCTGCATGGGATACTATTGGCCAACAATAGAGACAGATGCACACAATCATGTCCAAAGGTGAAAACAATGTCAAATTCATGGAGACCTCATCCATGCACCAGCCCAGGAATTAAATCCCATCACACCACCATTGTCATTTTCAATGTGGGGATTTGACCTAGTGGGTAAGCTAACACCTTCTTTAGAAAATAGACACAAGTACATCATAGCAGCAATGAAGTAATTCACAAAGTGGGTGGAAGCAATTCCCCTCACTTACATCATTGGAAAATAGATAGCAATGTTCATGCTTAATCACATCATCTATCGATACGGGATCCCCCAAACAATCCTGACAAATCATGGTATACCTTTCCAGAACAAGGATGTTGAAGACCTATGTGAACAGTTCCACATCAAACAAGGGTTCTCCTCATTTTACTACCCTCAAGGGAATGGCCAAGCTAAAGCTACAAACAAAACAATCCTGAAAATTTTGAAGAAAACAGTAAACGCATCAGGGCGAGACTGGCACTTACAGCTTAGTCCCGTATTATGGGCATATAGAACTAGTGTGAGAACACCTACAGGAGCTACTCCTTTCTCACTAGTTTATGGAACAGAGGTGGTATTACCCCTTGAAGTGGAAATACCATCCTTGAGAATATCATTAAAGAACCTAGTTTCAGGCGAAGACTATAGAGTGGCGAGGCTCAATGAACTAGAGCTACTAGATGAAAGAAGGCAACATGCCTTCGACCACTTACAAGGCTATCAGAATCACCTTAGAAGGAACTATCACAAGAAGGTAAAGCCAAGAACATTTGAGGTAGGAGACCTCATCCTCATGGAAAATTAGAAGAATCAAGCAGAGTGAGTCAAACCTGGTAAGTTCAAGCCTAATTGGCTAGGACCATTTGTTATTGTCAGCTCTACTCAAAGTGGGGCATTCATTCTAGCAACACTAGAAGGAGATCAGCTCCCCGGCTACATCAATAGCATGCACCTGAAGAGGTTCTACCCTTAAAGGTCTCTATGGTTAAAGCATTTATCTACATATCCAGAAAATACCAAAAAAATTAAAAAAATACAAAAGTTACCTCGGTGAAAACCTTGCAAATAGGCGCCTTGGCGACAATCAAAAAAGCATAAAAGCAAAAAAAAAAAAAATTAAAGAAAAAAATAAAATCGCTCTCTCAGTGAAAACCTGGCAATCAGGCGCTATTGAGTAGGTACCTTGGTGAAAACCTGGCTAACAGGTGCCAAGTGTTCAAATCTAGCTTCACCATCAATGCGCTCCAAAAGCTTGAGCACGCTTCAAAATGCAAGACTGACCATCCCAAGCAATATCCAGAAGCATGAACCCCTCTGAGTACCAAGAACTTACCCATGGTTAACACTGGTCCATCAGACTAGGGGGCAATTCCAAAAGTTCTAAAAAATCCTAAAAATTGGAAAACTCATCAAAAATCCTAAAAAGATCAAAAATCAAAGCGAAAATCAATCTTCATCAAAAATAATAAAAAACATTGCAAAATCCGAAAGCAATAAAACCAACTTGGTCATTCAGTAAAGAAAGGGGCAAGCACACCCAGTCAATCAATTGTCATAATCATCGGCTTTGCAAATTGGCATTAGGCCCATCTGACACAGCTTGATCAGCTGCCAAATTGATCAAATCAAAATCTATCAATCAAATTGTCACAATCATGAGCTTTGCAAACAAGCATTGGGCACATCTTACATAGCTTGATTAGCTGCCAATACGATCAAAACAAATCAAAATCTATGAATCAATATTGTCACAATCATGAGCTTTGCGAACAAGCATTTGGCCCATCTGACATAGCTTAATCAGCTGCCAACACGATCAAAGAAATCAAGCCAAACAAGCCTATCCAAAGAGTTGAGCCAATCAAGAGATTCAACTGCATCGAGGAACCACACAAAAATGTTGACTAGGTCAGTCAAGTCAGTTAGATGTCAGTCTATATTTTGGGGTTATGTTCTTACGCTACTCTAGGATCCACCATGTGAGGAGAGTAACCATGATAGATCATGACTTATTTTCTTTGATTGTTGTCTATTGAATGTTCAATTCAATTTTAGGGCCATGATGATTTAGGATAAATGTGATAGGCGCTATCACTTATCTGGCAGCCATGCAGTTCCATGATCTGAGATTAAACCTAGGAAAGAATTGGACATTCCTTCTCTGTTATTTTTGCTTGTTTGGTTTATAGAATCAAGAGCTCATAGCACTATTTAGATGGACTCTGAATGCTTTGGAGTTTTATCTTGGTTTCTATGGTCTTTCCCTTTATGTTGCAAACAAGAGCTCACGATGCTATCCAGATGGACTCTAGGGGCGTAGGAGTTCTATCTTGTTTTCTTGGCTTTCCCTTTCGAAAATCAAGAGCTCACAGTGTTATCCAGATGGACTCTAGGTGCATAGGAGTTCTATCTTGGTTTCTTTGTTTTAGATTAATTCAGAGGACAAGCGGTATCTAGATGGCTAATATCTGGGTGCTCTTGGCTCTCTTTCTTTTCAAACAGGGAATATAGTTGAATCTAGATGGTCAATATTTGGGTGCACTATGGGTCTCTTTCTATTCAATCTCTCTACTCCTTCCGCTATCAAGAGGTCATGGCGGTATCCAGGTGGAATGTGATCTCGATCATTTGACACTCTTCTGGAATATCAGAAAATATAAAAAAGATGCAATGATGACAAATATTGGAAATAGGGGTAGTGACTTGGGACATTCATCCTTTCTATCAGATCATATCTATCACAAAAGCAAAAAAATTTGTTTCTATCATTCCTTATGTATCAATCAATCCCAGAGATCACATTCCAAACTAACTTCCTTCTAACTAACACATGCATTACTCAAAAATTTTGTGCATGGTAGATTGCATTCATTTATTGCATAAGAA